>PVJD01006357.1:0-99574 GCA_004026545.1 Mormoops blainvillei
TGACACTCTTCTCCTGAGCCTGAGCCACTTACTGCTGAAGAGAAGCCTGGGCCCCACGTGACATGGGGAAGAGAAGGTGTCAGCATTAACCCGCTACCTGCTTCTGCTGGGGCCTCTGCCAAATGCCAGTGGGGAGCTGCAATGAGTTGTCGTGCAACATGCCAACATAACAGCTGGTGACCGGCCATTAGGGTAATCACCAAGCATGGGAATTTCAAGAACCCCTCAGCACACACAGAAAATGAGAGTTATTGCAAAACCAGGTGTTGCAGTCTAATCACATGAACCAGTTTGAAATGTTAATCTGCTCCCTGAAAGCTGCATTTTGCATGTGAGGCACTGGAAGAGAGAATCCCAGCCAAGCTTAACAGGGAGGAACAAATATTTTGCACCCTCATTCATTTATTACTTTGAGGTTGTTTTCAAATCTTCAAGCAATAGAAGCATAAGGAAATGAGGCTAGACTTGATCTTGAGGGCACTGGCTCAGTGTCCTGCTGGAACCCAGCAGCAGTCAGACTGTGCCAGCCCGGCGAGCCACACTTCCTACAAGCCAGTCGATCCTGCCTGCGGATGGCACAGCAGCCAGACCCGCATCCAGCTCACCCAGGAACTCCCACTGCTGCAGCATGAGCCAACTGCACCTGTCCGCGAGGCAGTAAAGCCCGGACACTAAGAGCACCTCAGAGGCAGACACATCCTGCTGCAAGCCCCCGCTCTGCCCTGGCCGGCTGTGTGACCTGGGGCATGTTTCCTAGCCTCTCTGAGTTTCTTAGAGCCTGTTTCCTCCTCTCCAGAAGAGGGGATGATGATTTCTACTTGACAACCTGAGGTGAGGATTAACTCAGTCGAGGTACATAGAACACTTAGCACATGGTGAAGACTCAATAAAATCACTATTATTATTAATTCATCAGATTAGATCATTTTATTCGTCTTTAGGAATCTCGGAAATCTTCATCGCAGCTCATATTTAAAGACAGCACAACTTCCCTATTAATTGATTCCTTTGTCTTTTTCTCACCAGTCTCTCCAACGTTTAGGGCTTGCTATAATCTGGCCTTTGCTGCTTCTTCAAGTTGACCTGCCACAGGTCTGCAACACTCATTCTTCACTCTCACCTACATGATACTCTTCTACACGGTTTCTCAGGGCCCAGACCTAACATTCCTTCAGAGCCCAGCTCCACAAGTCTTGATTTCTCCACAAAACCTCTACCGACTACTCTGGCTCATTCATTCACCAGCAAACGCCGACTGAACACCAGCAATCAGTGAGGCCCTGTGCCTCCCTGAGGCTGGACAGACCGTGAACAAGACAAACTCACCACACCTCAGTCAGCCCTTTCCATCACCCCTTCTCTGAAGCACATGGTACTTTACCCACTACCAGTGTTCACGGCTGAGCTGCGTGTCATTCTTGCCCTTTGATGCTAACCTCTTTACGGAGATGATACAAGGCAGTGCTGTGGAAGAAAGAACACAGGTTCTAAGGTCAGAATGTCCTGGGTTCGACTCCCAGCTCTGCCTCTCGCCGGCTGTGATCCTGGACGTGTACTTACGCTCACTGAAAGAGATGATGTGGTTTCCAGGCAGAACCAATGCCCTGTCACGGTGTGAGGACCGCTGGCTCCTGATGAAACACACTGCTGACGCTGGCTGACAGCTTAGGATCACTGCCCACTAGCTTCGGTCAGGGCGTTACCTGAGGAGCAGCCTAGGCAGGTGCCAGACAGCCATTCTCCAGACCAGACACCAAGCGATGACTCCTCCTCTCCCCTCACAATTTGTGTATAGTATACAAGAAATTACATCGCAGTCTTCTGTTTCTAATCAGTTCACAAAACGATCAAGCCAGCTTTTTTGCAGAGTTCTTTTGCCCTCTCTCAGTGAAATTATTTATGAGTATATCTTTGAATTTTCCTGGGAAACAATTCCAAAGTTAGGTTACCATAACTCTGACTTCTGCTGGGGGAAGAATCTAGGCGAGGATGAAGGAGACTCTAGATGCCCTTTCAACCAAATTCGGCCAGCTCTGCACAATATTACTTGACCACCCTCAGACCAGTAAGAATGTAGCCAAGCCCAGCTAATCTCCCTGGGCCAGAGCGGTGCTTCCCGGGGGCCTGCTCTTTACCCCGGAAGCAGAAAAAAGCAAAAGGACTCCTACCCTTGTTTATCATTGACTGTTTTACCCCACATTCTCTGCTTCTTTGTGGTTTGTAGGATACTTTGGAGTGATGCCAATAAGCATAAGATTGATTTGCCTATTGGTCATAGAATCTTCGTACTAACTACCTCAGTTCTAAGTCTAACCACAAAAAAAAAATATATATATATATATATCTCCATTAAAAAGTAGTAGAAAAGCAGACCACTACAAAATCCAACCAAACATGACAACTTAAAAAGTAAAAAAGTCAATCAATTTATTAAAATGCTTAGGAAAGAGGGCAGGGCAAGAAGAAAACTAAGGAGGTCACAAGGTGAATTAAATCACACCGAGGCAGACAATAGTGGCAGGGGGCTGTGATTAAGACCAGAGCCATTTTCCAAGGCCGAGACCCCTCCTTACCACCTCCCACCCAAAAATCAGCAGCTGGAGACCTGGTGTGGGAGGAGGTCACTGACTGAAGTGAGGTTTTCGAGGGTCCCCTAGCTCATCAGCATTTTGCCCTCAGGCAGAACAGGAAAAATCAGAAGAAACTAAAAGTTCTTCCCAGAAATGGGTAGGATTTCACGGTGGAATTGGTATCCCAAAGTAGGACCATCCCAGCTTTGCCTACTGCTCCCCACTCATACACCCTAAAATGAAGCCAGCTGTGCAAATGGCCCGCCCACCGGCATGCAGCCTTTTCCTGCAGCGGAAGGGTAAAAGCAAGGAAACTTACAGGCTGCTTTGGAATCAACCTGCCCCTCCACTCGTAGCTATGCAGGAACAATCAAAGATCCCCAGACCCTTAGGTGCACAAAGGAGCAAACAGCTCCTAGGAACGAGCAACCACTGAAGAAACAGAATAGAGGACGCACACAGAACTCAAAGACTACAATTTAGTAATCCCAAAGACATGTGAGCAGAAACTGCATTCATAAAGAATAGGGTGTTATGAAAATATAATTGTTGAAACAAATATCAGAAAATATTGCAACGTGGAAAGCAAAGAAGACAAAGAGATAGATATAACGTGAGACAAAAATCAAGAGATACAGACTAACCAGGGCCAATATCCATCTCATAGAAGGCCAGAGAGAGAGAACCAAGAAAAAGGGAGGGAGAAAAGACTCGACTAAATTTTTCTGAGGTCTTCATTGCTGAAAGGCCCACCGAGCACTGAGCAAGATGATTCCAGACGCCCAATTCCTTGATATATCCTTATATATTTTCAGAACACGCACTAAGAGAAGTTTCTCAAACCACTTGGGGAGAGAGTTTCTCTACAAAGGATTGATATTCTTCTCAACAGCTCTGGATGATAGATGACAGTGGGATAATTGCTCTAAATTTTTGAGTAAACTTATTTTGAACCCAGAAGCCAGCCACGTGAGAGAATAAAATAAAGATACTTTTAGATCCTGCAAAGGCCCAGGCATTTTACTTGAAAAAAATTACCCAAGGATATACTCCAAAAAAGCTAACAAGTAGAAATCTGTGGAAATAATCGAAGATCAACCAAATGAGAACAAGCAAAAGTTACTTATTGAGAGCTTGCAAAGGCGTCAACCGCCATTGCCTGCGGCAGAGACTCAGATCCAAGAAGAGGCAAGGGGAGGCTTTGCAGTGGAAAAAAGGAAAGGCTGCAGCTGCGTCTGATTGGAGGCTGTTGGCACGGGGAAGCTGTAGGCAGGCTAATTAGAAGTGGGCATCCTATGTGATTGGTTGGGGGAACATATTGGGCTTTCTCTGGTTGGTCCTAATTTGCAAACAGGGACAAAAATTAGAAAAACGGTCAGATATTAATCAAGTCCTGGCTGTTCGGAGGCCATCATTACAGCAGTGATTGTTCGGCTTCCTGAGCTGGCTGCTAGAGGTAACAGTTTGACTTCCCGCAAATCTGACTTAGAAAGAGGAGGCTGGCTTCCTGGGCTGGCTACTGTAGATGTGAGTTGCTTTGCCGGGTTGGTTGCCCTAGACTGTGGGTCAGAGTTTAATTCTTTTAACATGGTCTGGTCATTGTCCACTTGTATATTCAGTCTCTCAAACCCAAGGAAAAAATCATGAGATCCAGCAGAGAGTCAGCAGTGCACTGGAAAAGCTCAGGATGAGACAGTTAGAAAGAAGTCTGCTGTTTTGTTGGGTTTTCTTTTAAGATTTTTTTAAATTTATTTCAGAGAGGGGAAGGGAAGGAGAGAGGGAGAGAAACATTGATGTGTGGCTGCCTCTCACACACACCCCTACTGGGGACCCAGCCTGCAACACAGGCATGTGCCCTGACTGGAAATCAAACCGGAGACCCTTTGGTTCACAGGCCGGCAATCAATTCACTGAGCCACACCAGCCAGGGCAGAAAAAAGTCTGTTCTAAATCGGTCATTCCACAAGGAGAGTGATTAGGAAGTTGTACATTCTAAGTAACATAGTGAAGAAGGTATATGTTACATCGATCAACAATAGACACATGCAATTAGAAATTCCAGGAGGAGAGCCATGTTTCAGATATGAAATAAATAAAAATGGGTTATTGTTTTGAAGAATTGGTAGAGTACAGAAGGAATCCATTTGACCTTGGAGTCTGGAACAGCCTCCTTTGAGTAACCATAATTTAGTCACATAGGATTACATCTCTTTTATAGACCCAGGCACTCAACTGATTCTACAGTGAATAATATTTACAGTATCATAATATTGTTGAAGCTATGTATTGATTTTCAATTGTTTATATGTAAACAAAGCATGAAAGAACTAATTATGGTTACGGCATAAAATATACATGTTCTAACCTTTTGACAAAGTAAATGTAAAGTTAGCACCGACCAATACTGGGCAGAGGAGCAGGAAGGGGAAAACGTGGAACTAATTTCCTCATGTTACAAGGCGGAGAAACAAGAGGTACTGATGAAGTTCATAAATCAAGGAATGAAGGTTTAAGCACCTTATTTTAAATCATAGAGAAAATAAATAGAAGAATAAAAATACAACAAACTTGGCAGGAAGAAATTAGGAGAAGATACATGCTTCATCTATCATAGTGGGGAGTCAATAGATACTGCTTCAAGCTGATGAATCAAAAAATAGAAATGTAAGTGTATTATCTGAGTTACAGACAAAACCACCACCTCCCCCCAAAAAGTCAAGTGAAGAACGGGACCAGTAATAGAAGTGCAGGGGGTTTAATGCCGTGTCATACCCTTCTGTACTATTTTAATTATTATTTCCCTGGGCATATGTGGTTAATATTCATTTCCTTGTTTTAAATTTAAAAGAAGTCAGGATTCAGAAGCAACACTTGAGTACTGCCACAGCACAGTTTTTTCTCTGGCCCCCGAAACAATCCCAGCCTTATTACTTCACTCGGCCTCACCAAAGCAGTGATTTCAGCTACACTTTCTCAAACTTGCCTCCTGGGGACCCACGAGGGAGCTGTGATACATACGCATGGCACAGATGCGGAGACAGGGATTCCTTCCTTCAATAAATATGTGCTTGGCCCTGGAACTCAGGAGTGAACCATGTAGGCCAAGTCCCCACCCTCAGAGAAAGCATTTACATTCTTGTGAATAAGACAAACAAAATAAGAAAAACTTGCCCCTCCTTCACCTGAGAGGGAAGAACACAGGCTTTGGAGCTAGACAAGCTGGTCCCCATCACTGTTACCAGTTATGAGGCCTTGAGCCAATGACTGAACCCCTCTGAGTCTCGGTACCCGCATCTGTAAAATGGGGCTACCTGTCAGGGGTGTTGAAATAGTAAGAATGTATTCAGGCTCCTGAGGAAAGTTATGCAGATGCAAAGTAGGGGTTTTCTTTTCTATTTTTAATAAAATAGAAAGGAAATGTAAAATCAGTTAAAATTTCAAAACTCATTAGGAGGAGCCTATAACAATATAAATGTCGATTTACTTCTGCTTTAATATGACCCAAAGAAGATACTTGAGAGATGCTTAGACTTTGAGCCTCTTGGTTTTGATCACTTTGAAAGTCAGCAGAATGAATCTTCATTCAAGAAAGACTCTACTTCCTAAAATGTGTTTGGGAAAACACTTCCAACAAGGGGGCAATAGCCAAACAGACAGTAGGAACACAAACTATTACAGCTATCTCTTAGAAAGTAACAAATGCCCTGAGAAGTCCTGCAGCAAACAGACCTGTTCGACACAGTTTCCCAACTTACGGCACCATGGAAAGCTTCCATCCACTCTTGGTCCTACCCCACCCAAACATCCCCTGCCCAACCTATAATTCTCCTGAGCTAGTGCTCAGCAGAACACCCTTTAGAAAATGCTAAATGAAGTAGGGGGCTCGTTGATTGTTCAGCTCAAGCCAGAGCTTATAGTCCTCATGATTTCCCTCGCACTAAAAATAATTCACCAGACTGGAGCAAGGTCATGTGGCCAACTGCAAACCTTTCCGTCAGCAACCAGATTCTTTCCTAAAAGCCCATAACAGTCCATGGGTGGCAAACAAGTGGCAACAGAATCCATCTCAGCCCAGGGCCAATTTGTGAATCCCTCTGAGGGAGCAACAGAAATGGGAACAGGACATTGTGGGCTCCTGCCATCATGTCACTTTCAGCAGTGAACCTAAGCAATCATTAATCCTGTGGTCCAACCAGTGCTGCGAAATCTACCTCCAGAACACCTGTTCCTCAGTCAACTGACTAACGCTGCAAACATTCTAGAACCCACCACAGAGGCAGGCGTGTGGCAGCAGTTTCCACAGGTGCCACGGGATATGCCCCACTCTGCATGCTCTCAGCCACCTTCCCTTGTTCCCACGCACCACATCACACACACCACTCACACAGAGCGCCACCTCTTGGCTCCTCGTACATGCAGAAAAAGCTGTCCTTGGGACCTCCTGGCTTGCCAGAAAACAGTTTTGGAGACAAAACTGCTGCTGGGAAAAACTAGCAAATCAAAGGGCATGGCTGGCATCTCCTCTGTCTCCATGACGTCTTCACTTTGAGCGGACAGTGGGGTTTAAATAACACTGACAGCTGCTGATCCTCCTGCAGGAGGCCGGAAGCTCAGCATCCCCCCTCCCACTCGGTACCTCGCAGGCCGGCACCTGAAGCCTTGCCTGGCTATGTTCCCCACCACTGCCAGCAGCAAGGCTTGTGTCCTCTCTGACATTCACAGCCCACTCTGTTCCAGCCATGTCAAGGGGCTGGACAGTGATGCCTCCTGGGGGTGATCGGAGCATGAAAAGTTCTCTTCCCTCTAGGACATTCTCTCCCGCCAGCTGTCGAGTGCCTCAAATGTTAGAGTAAGAGCTTCATTCCTTCAGTTGATAGCAAAGACAGCAAAAGGGAGGAAGGGACATGGTGTGTCCCACTGCTCCACTGCACTGGTGTAGGCATCCTGCGCTACCCAGGAATTCTTTCCTGCTGCATCCTGACTTTGTACCCCATTTGTACTCAACACACTGCCCGGCTAAACTTCACACTCAATATAACTTCTTTTCCCATATTTGTGGGTTAAATGAAAACATTTTAAATAATTTAGAGTAACCTAGAAAAAAATATGCTGGGGGAGAGCGATAATAACAGATGGAAGCAAAAATGGCAGACTGGTGATAAATGTGGAAGTTGATGGATTTGTGTGGGTTCATCACAACTTTCTATTTTTCTGTGTTTGAAAATTCTATATAATAAAAGTTTTGATGAAAATATGTGTGTGAGTACATACACCCACACATACACACACACCCCTTCCCAGTTGCCCTCCCTACCTGGTATCGCTTTAAACTGGCAATTTCAATTGTAATGTGAATGAGTTTGTGTATCTTTTTTGAAAGTAGATTTTAATAGCTAAAGAATAGAAAGATAGCTGAACACTGAGTGGGTAGAAGAAAGCCAATAGTGGGGGTGGGGGTGACCAGGAGGACAGGCAAACACATTTGGGAGGCTGGAGTCCCTGAGAACACAGAAGGGTGCTTTACGTCACAAAACTGTTGAAGCCGGTGCTATTGAGGAACAATCACAATCGGGTATAGAAACTGAATGGTCATTTGTTCTTGGCATTATTGGTTTCTGAAGTGTCCATCTTTGCTGTTATCCACCCCTTCTTTTTGCATCAACCAGCTTGAGTGTTAGAGGCCAAGGTTTTGCTTTGAGGTATGAACTTTAAAACTTTGTGGGCCAGCCTACCTGCTGTATCAATGGACCCAGCCGTCAAGTAATAATTCCATTCTTTTCTCTGAGCCAAAGGATCTGGTGTCAGCCTCCAGCATATTTAGAAGACTTCACTCCTTAATCCATAATTTATGGAACACTTCTAGTTCAAGTTTCTCAGATGAGGCCACCCTTCAAAATAGTGTGAAGTAGGGGAAGTTAGTCTTCCCAGCCCACAGACCCAGTAGTTTCCCTTACCATTACATCCCCCTCTGAATGCAAGCTGTTCCCCTGTTAAAAAAATAAAAATAAATTGAAAAGCAATTCTGCTATGAGAACACCAGTTCTCAAAGCATACAGCAATCAGTGTCTGGTAAAATAAACTGGCATTACCCACACAACGTGGTGAAAGTCCAGTTGCCCTGTGAGCCTGAAAGGACAAACACCCACGCAGAGAGAGGAAGAATCTTAGCAGTTAGTCAGCAGAAGTGATCACGGACAAAGCCGGCCCCTCAGCAGAAAGCCAAATGGTTGAGCACAGTAGAAGGGTAGAATTTGAAAATGATATTGTGCCTTGTTCCAGGAAAAACTAAAGCGATTCTCCTCTACACGGAGACCCGACAGCAGCTAAAAGGAACAAAGTCAGGCACGATTTTTGCGTATTTATGCCTGCATTTTGGGGATGGAAAGCAGCAACCTTATGATCCAAACCTGTAAACTGTAAGTTTCTAAGCACTGGGCATTCTCTTTGGTTTTTGTTTGGTTTGGTTTTTTTTTGTTTTGGTTTAGGGTTTTTGTTGTTTTGTTTTTTATTCTTTTGGTTTTTTGCCTATCACAATAAAGTTCATTACGAAAACAAGCTGGTGTGGGAACAAGGGGTCATACAAGTGCAAGTGTGCTGGGGGGCTCCAGTGAAGCAGTGAGGCTTCTCCACATTGAGGGCACACACGCTGAGGGCAGGGGTTGAGTCCTGCATGGTTAGTATACTTGCATCCTTGCTCTTGCTTCGGGAGCTGCCAGAGGCCGTGCCCTTCATTCTGCAATGCTGTAGTGCACCTTTGGCAATATCTGAGATGAATTTCTAGGCAGCTGGGAAAATGAGCCGATTTATACCTCAAAGCCAGCACGGTTCAGGTAGTAACCACTCACAGCTTCTGGGGTGGCAGTCATGTAATCTTCCAGCTGCATCAGGAAATCCACCAGGGGCGAGCTGGCCACCGCCACAAGCTGGCTTCACGTGTCCGTTGGCCACTCTCGGCAGCACTTAAACCCCATTAGACAAGGTCCCCTGCCGGGGTACTGCCCGCCCACACCAGAGCCACCCCAGGACTGGCCTGGTTCTCCGGAGCTGCACCAGGCTGCGTGGTGGGGCTGGAGCCGCTGCAGCTCATCAGGCCTGTGGGAGAGGTGGCGAACCTTCTCTTTTTTACACCTGAATATTTAATAAACATTTTGAAAATGCCAGGAGAGGCCACTCGTGCTAGGAACAAAGAAGGAAAGGAGGTGGTGTGTTTCCTGAGTCTAAACTTCAAACGGAAGTTCTGTGCCCTCAGGCAGGGTAAGTCAACACTGAACAGAGGGTGAACTACCAGGCGGCAAGCGCCTTCTGTCCTCACCCCCATCTGGGTATTTTCTTTGCATAACTTCTCCAGTGGGAGTTTTGAGGTTACCTTTGCAGGCTGTGGCAGAGGCTGCCACTTTCTCCCCCTTGACCCCTGGCCAGGCAAGCAGTTATGTGAAATAAAGACTACATTTCCCAAGCTCCCTTACCAATTATGACCAATTGACTAAGTCCCGGCCAATGAAAAGTAAGAGGACATAGCAAATGCAATGGTAACTGTGATTTCTGGGTAGAACCCTTAAAGAGAAAGATTCCAATTCCTCCTCCTTCCTTTTTCCTGCTGGATGGATGGGAACCTAAGGGCCGGAGCTGGAGCAGCCGTTTGGGACTACAGGTGAAAGCTTCGCATTGAAGATAGAGGGCGACAAGTTAGGAGCCTGGGTTCCCGATGATTATGGACTGCCATAACGCTTCAGGACAACGTTTATTTACGTGAGAAATAAACTTCAGTGTAGTTTAAGTGATTATTGTGTTGGGTTTTCTATCACTCATAGCCAAGCTTAAACCTAGTTAATAGAGATAGAAAATCTTCTAAGTTCTCCTTTCTGAAAAAAAACTCCTAGGCCTTTATCAGATGCATGTCTGAATATTTTCAGAGTCCTAAAATAGCTCAGTGGTCATTTTCACACTGCATGGGACTGAGAATGTAACTAAGCAAACAGGGGCCAGCCACATGGCGCCTTGGTGAATGACCCAACAATCAATGCTGGAAGGAACAGGTTTTGATGTACAATATTCCAATCTTGGGGGAGCCCTCTTTTCCCACGAGACCCAGCACTTCCTTTGTTCCCCAAAAGGCTATAAGCCAAAAGCCCCAGAAGTTCCCCATCTCCTTATCTTATGCAGACAGTGCAAACAGCCTCACAGCAGCTCTCTCCTTCAGGATCCAGTACATTGTCATTGTCAGCCTCCATGTTATAGTCGTGTGAATACATGTGTCTTGGTGCACTGGATCACAGTGAAGGCCAGGAAAGACGTGAGTCCCAAGAGTCCAGATAGAGTCCAGGTTTGCAAGGCAGCAAGTCAGTGTCTTGCAAGGGAGAGTCTTCGGAATCAGCTAGAGCGGGCCCGATCAGAGCAGCAACGTGTCTCCTTCCTCACTGCACCAGGCCACACGGCCAGATCCTGACTACAAACTACAGAGTTTCTTGCTTACTTCTCCCTCCCCCATGGCTGCTATATCACTCCTTCCTCAAGGCTCTTCTGCTCCCTTCCAAGCCTCATGGCTGAATCCCTTCACAGCCGCCTGCCCTTAGTTTTAAATCCCAACACAGAGTTTCCTGCATGACCTCGTCTCCGACTCCTCCCACAATTAGCTACATTTGCCAGTTCTCCTATATTGTTTACATTTATTTGGGTGCCATTCCCAGACAGAGTAAGAGTGACTCAGTAATCCAGGAGGACCACCTCCCCTGGCTACATCTGGAATCAGGATACACCCTTAAAATCACGCCCACCTTGCCCTGAGGTCGTAGCACGGTTATTATCTCGCCTTTGTTATGAAAAGTACCTTAAACCCTATCATCTTCTCCCCGTATCCCCCCAACCAAGGGCTTTGGGGGTTGTCTCCTATTTTCTCAGGTACCCCTCGCCCTGTACCCCATTGCAAGAGTAAAAGTACCAGAGAGGATTCCAGTGATGGTCATGTGCCTCCTCCTCTGTTTCCACAGAAAACTCTCATTCCTAGAGGTGTCCTAGAGACCCCATTTCCTTTTTCCCAGCCCATGCCTGGGATCACTGGCCAGGCAGCAGAATCTGTGGGCAGTAGGTAAGAAAGAGGCTCTCTCAGAGTGTCCTGCTTTATTTCAGAGCCACTTCAATTAATTCCTTTAACAGTCTAAGTGACTAGGTTGACATGGTCCAATGATAGTGACCAGGGCTCCTCTGAATCTTTAGGTAAGAACCCTAATTGTGATGCTGGACTCCTATTCCTTTTCCTTCCATAACCCAGATTTAACCTAGCCTAATTAGAGCAACTTTTAATGAGAGCTGACTCTTCCTTTCAGATTTCTTATCTCAGGTGGAACCACCATCAAGACACAGATTTTCAGGACAGACCATCATTCTCAAGGTTGAACCCATAAATACAATAAAAACTATAAAAGTCAAGATTCCTCCCAATCAGCAGAAACTGACTTTGCTGGAAAAGCAACTGGAAGACGGATGCACCAATGTGTGATTACAACATTCAAAAAGAGAGCACTTTGGTTGTTGAGACTTCATGGCGATGTTGAGAAAAAGAAGTCATCTCACGTACTCCCAAGAAGAATAAGCATAAAGAAAGAAGGTGGAGCTGGATGCTCTGAAATGCTAGAAGGTTGATGAAAGTGGCACATCAGTCGCCCTGCCCAACAGTGCCGTTCTGATGGCGTCTTCATGGCAAACCACCTTGACATACCGGACAGTGTGAGTGTTGTACAACCCTTTCTTCAACAAACCAGAAGACAAGCAAACATGTGTGTGCCTAGTACAAGACCGGGACTACTTTAAGTGTTGAATTTTATTTCAATGTTTTAAAGACAAAGACCTTTCCTCAAAAAGACAAAACTATAGATAACAAACGGGTCGGTGGTTGTCACGGATTACAGGTAGGGAGAGGATATGATTACTAAGGGGCAGATGAGGGAGCTTTTGGGAGTGTGGACCAGTTCCATGTCCTGATATGTGTAGGTGGTGGTTCCACAACTTTACCTATATGTTAAAACTCACAGAATCGTACATAAAAAATTCAAGCTTACTGAATGAAAGCTTTTTATTTAATTTAATTTTAAAAGGTCTTTCCCAAGCAGTCAAAAAATAAATAGACCCATAGTCTAGTTCATGAAGGAACAGTGAGTGGGCCTGGACTGCCAGCAACTAGGTGTCACTTCGCACATACAGGCCACTGTGCAACACGGAGATGGCTGCAGGGAGGAGCTCTTAGCTCACAGGGCAACAAGCTACTGGCGGAAGGAAGTGAGATGGTAGCAACTCACAAAAGCTGCTACAACTCCTTCCAGAGAGGCACTCTGTGCATGGTAATTCACAGGAGACCTCCCAAGCGTGCAAAATAAAGCAGCTTGCAAAAGATAAAGAGAAAATGCTCAGCTAGCTCAACCGGACTAGTTAACCAGAAAAGTTAGCACCACCAGCAATAACATTAATACAGGAATAATAACACCCCGATGCATGATGTAAGCATCACAATCTGTGCTCTATAGACAGCGACCTCCAGCCTGCGTGCCACAGCTGCACAGGCGAGCTGCAAGGCTTTTTCAAACAGGCAACACCTGACTATTTAGTCAGGGGCACTGACCTCTTTCCCATTAGATTGTCAGATAAAAACATGACAACAGCCAACACGATGATAGCCATCCATTGTGGATGAATCCAAATTACACCTACTATTTTTGTCAGATCAGCAAAAAAATATTTTTTTTGGTGTGACACTGAAGTTAAGTAATTAATTTATGTGTACCCTGAGATTAAAAAAAGGTTGACAGTCACTACTATAGATACCTGCACAAGCGAAAATCTTCCTGCCCAGGGCTCCCGGTGGCTCACAGAAACCTGAAACCAGCCTTTGAGCTGAGAAGGAGGCTGGCACACAGGGAGCAAAGTCCCTAAATGAGTTGAAATTTCCCACCGACACAGTACAATGGGAATGTAGAGTCGAAATTAGGTTAATTTATGGGCAAGTACAAGTTTATGATTTCTAACCCATCTGAGCTTGGGGACTGAGATTGGCCCTTGCCATGCCAACAAAATTCACACATTGGTCACTTTCGACAACTCCTCCCACCCCAACTCCCTTCCCCCACCACTTTCCTTCAGCCTACCTGGGATTTCTGTTGTAGCTGGGACAGTCAGTTCCCAAGCACTCCCCTTGTCTGTCTGCTTGTCAACCCTAAAACTTTTTTCTAGAACCCAGTTGTTACAAGCAGTCTAAAGATAAGGGATTAAAGCCCCTGAGGGCAGCCTTCGACCAGCAAGGCTAGAAGTCCATGAATAAACACACCAGCCTCCCCTCCAGAGGAGAATTCCGATGGGTCCTCAACAGAACCGAGTTCAGCTACTCACTCTGGTAACCAGCTCACTATTGACTTTTCTTCTTTCCCTGCCTACCTCACTCCCCGGACCACCGCCACATGAACTAACTGTTCCCCAATCTTTGTTTCAGGCTCCCCTTTCAGGGAAATCCAAACTGTGGCATATGACTCAGTGATTATTCTCAGACCCATCTCACTCATTCTTTTTTTTTTTTAAGATTTTTTTTATTTATTTATTTTTAGACAGGAGAAGGGAGGGAGAGAAACATCAAGGCGTGGTTGCCTCTCACGTGCCCCCTACTGGGGATTGGCCCTCAACCCAGGCATGTGCCCCAGACTAGGATCGAACCAGAGACCTTTTGGTTCACAGGCCGGCACTCAATCCACTGAGCCACACCAGCCGGGGTTCTCACTCACTGTCTGAAGTCCTAGACCCAGCACCTGGAACATAATTGCACACCTCCAGCAAATGCCAATGACCGGGAAAACTTAAATCTCCTAATGTCAGTAAATGGGTTAAGACGTTTTGGCTGTTTCTAACGAGAAAGCTGTAGCTACCTCCCCTTCACCTCAGTTGCCTTAAACCATTTCGGGAAGCCGCTCATGACTCTCCCCGCCCCCCAGCCCAGGTTCCCCAGGCTCCCGGCTATAACCAGCAGATCCTGGCCGGTTTGGTCTTCTGCTCCCTTCATATAATGAAGGCTGGAGGCTGGTGCTGTAAGCATTTTGGTGCCCACTGGAGGGCTTGCAATGTCCTCCCTAATCGGGGGGGGTGAAAGGACCATGCAGAGGAGACTGCACTCCTGCATCTGACACCAGCTTTTGCACCAGGTGGCCTATCCTTCTCCCCCTCCCTCATCAGTCTGTTCGAGCCTGCTGCCTTTCCTACCACAAGTGCTCAGGTTAAGATGCATCAAGATGGAAAGTTGCCACTTGATTAAGATAAAAATAAAATAATCCAAATATGTAACACATTCCTCCTTTGAACAGATGGCCAGGGAGCTTGCCTCATAACATTGAACATCAAAAATGAATCAGAAGCTCATCTTCCTGCATAATCAAGAATTTGCTCTCCATTTGTACTGCAGCCAGGCAGGAGATGGAGATGCCATCGGCAAAGGTGAGAAACGACAGGGAAACCGCTGGTGCCATCATGAGCCTCTCCTCAGCCTTGTCCTCGGTCTGAAGGGTAGCACTAGTCTCTATCAGACACCACATCAGGGTGCCCATGGGCTGGGGTGGGGGAGTCAGGGCAGACGAGAGGATACAGAATAAATGAAAGATGTGTCAATTCACCCTTTCAGGAGGGCCTGCAACTACCCTTTTTCAGGCGATACCTGTTGACATTTTTTTCCGAAGAAAAATCATTCCTGCCACCTCATTTTTTTAACCTCAGGGAGCAATCCCAGCCCAGGCACTTGTCACTTCACTCCAGTTACAACAGTTAGGCACATTGCATTATGATTTGTTTGTTTGTCTTAGCTCCCTTGAGCTCTTTGAAAGCAAGGACCATTTCTTATGTGACTTGCTATCACAGAGCCCAGCAAGGACTTAATAAATATTTGATGAGTGAATGAATAAAAATAATCAGAATTATTACAAAAGCCACTCGATTGGTCTGGCTTCCCCCATGCTCTTTGCTCTATTCCACATGGCCACCAGTTTAAATCGCCCTAAAAACTTTCAGTGAGAGAGAACCATAGGTGCTATGAAATTATCTCCAAGATATATAGTGAGTTGAAAAGAAAGGAAGATTTGGAACAATATATTCATAATACTCATACAAGGGGGGCCCCCAAAAAAACCTGGAATTATCTTCTGGAGGGTGGGTCCCTTATAGTACAGGCTTCTCCCACTAGGTGAGTGTTCTAGGAACCCATCTGTATCAGTGTCCCAGCTGGTGGTGTTGGGAGAGGCTGTGTTTGGCTTCAGTGAATTTTTTTTGAAGACTCTTTCAACATGTTTGCCCATTTTATGATGAGTGATTTATAACCGCACCTGCCCATGCTGGTCTGAGTGTTCAGCAGTGTTTGACCAAAATAATGGCATGATTCTCATGCCCCGCCCTCCCGATCTGGACCCAAGCAACTTTTTCTGTTTCCCCAAATGAAGAAAGTCCTCAAAGGCAAATGTTTTGCCTATGTGGAAGAGGTGAAACAAAAAACAGCAGAAGCACTAAAAGGCATCGAAATTGATGAGTTCAAAACTGTTCTGAGAGGTGGGATAGGTGTATTGTATCAAATGGAGACTACTTTGAAGGTGAATGAAGTTTAAACATGTAAGAATAAGTACACAATTTTTTTTAAATAAATTCCATGTTTTGGGGGTTCCCCCCTCACAAAAATTGATTTAAAAGGAGAGAAGAAACATGTACATATATGATTTATATCTTTCTAAATATTTCCAAAATATATAAGAAAATGAAAAGATGGTTGACTCTGGGGAGGGGGAGCTAGGAGCTAGGAATGGGAAAGAATGTAGCTTTTTCTTACATATCCCTCTCTACTCTGAATTTTCACCTTCATACAAGCATTCCTACTCTTCCAATTTAAATAGCCAATTAATAATAATTTGAAGACTTGCTGGTTAAATAACTCTCCTGCTCTGGAACATTCATTGACTACCTATTTCCTAGAAGTCAGTTAAACTCATAAGCCCTCTGCAGAACCTCTCACTAGCAAACTATGCTCATGCTATGGGATCCTTTCCGTCAGTTATCAGAGCTGTTCACACATGTCGCATGTGGTAAGACTGCTTTTTCCTGCCCTTTCTGCTGTTAGGGGTGGTCCTGTGTCATACCCCTAGTGGCACGAAGGGAAGATGAAAGTGTTAGGAGCTTGTGGCAGTCATCTCACAAAATGGCTCAGGGTGATCCTTGCCTCCTGCCATTGTCACACTTGTCTCCTCCCCTTGAGTGTGGGCTGGACCTAGTGCCTTGCTTCTAATGAGTAGAATATGGCAAAAATAATGGGACGTCACTTCTAAAATTAGGAATAAAAGACAGTGGCTTTTGTCTTGCTGGCATTCTCTCTCTGACTCTTTTCACGTGCTTGCGCTGATGAAGAAAGACACTGAATGAGAAATTCAGTGGCCTCTGGCCCTCAGTCCACCAGTCCTCAAGGAAACAAGTCGTCTTCAACAACCATGAACCTGAGTGAGTGAGCCTGGAAGGGAATCTGGCCCAGTTAAGCCCTGAGATGACGGCAGCCCCAGCTGACACCTTGACTGCAGTTTTATGAGAGACTCTGTGCTGGAGGATCCAGTTCCAGTCTACAGGAATAGTGACATCATAAATGCACGTAGTTTTAAGCCGCCGAGTTTGGAGGTAGTTAGTTTTGCAGCAGTTAATGACTGACAGAGCCACCGCACCATTCCTTTCCCCCTGCTGGCTGAGGCTGAAAGCGCAGGCTGAGGCGGACCTCATCCCTGGGTGGCTATGATGAGCGGAAGCCTCTACCAACCCACACTGAACAAGCAGGGAGAACAAGATCTAAACATTTGTCTATCGGGGCTGCTTGTCGTGGCAGCCCAACTTAGTCCATTCTGAAAAATGCATAATTTATGTGAAGGCACTGTGGAATTTTAAAGGACAACCCAAATGTAAAGTATTACCAGTATCACCTACACATTGATTATTCCTACAACCTGAGCTTTGGACCTCATCTCTCCACCTCTATTCACATCTTCAGTCTGACCTCCCCCATAAACTGCTGCCTAACAACCCAGCCTATAGCAGTCTGTCCCCTTCTTCTGAGCACTAATCACCCACATACTTCTCTCTTATATCGCTTATTACAACTGTAATTAATTATGTGTATATCTATTTATTCAGTGCCTATTATCCCCCATTAGAATACAAACTGCATGAGGACAAGGATCCTACTGGTTTTATTACATTTTCAGCACCCATCAGAGTACCTAAAACAAACATTTAAATAAATATTTAAATGAATAAATGAATGAATTCACATACTCTAATCCTCCTCCATATACTCATTTTGACACAATCATAGAATATTTTGTTATTTTCATATCTCACATGTTTATAAATTTTATCCCCCAAGTAGATTCTGAGCCCCTTGAAGCTTGAATCATGTCCTTCACTTGGCCAGCCCACCCTGCATTACAACAGAGGGTACCTTGAACATAATATAATGCCTAGCACAGTGCCTTGTTCATGGCTGGAACACAGTAACTGTTAAGTTAATAATATACAGTGTGCTCAACAAATTATTGATGAATAAATTAATGTAAAACAAGCATATATCAATATAATGGTGTAAATACAATTCTTAAGGAAGTCGAGCAAATTGAGTGACGAGTATGAGTTCAAAGCACACAAAAAGATTTTTTGCAGGAGAGCTTGGGTACAAATTTGTAAGAGGGCAGAATGACCTCACATCTAATGGTTACTATGTCAGGCACCAAATACTGTGCCTGTATTATTTTGTTTAACCTTCAAATCAGCCGTACAGGTTAGGTTTTTTTCATCCCTACTTTACAATGAGGAAACCAGGGCTCAGAGAGGTTAAGTGATTGGCCCAAGGTGACAGAGCTGACAAATGGCCAAAGCAACAACAAACCCAGGCCTGCCTCTCTCCAGAACTCATCTCTTTCTTCCACCCAGAACATAATTTGGATTTAAGCCCGACTCTGCCATTTATTGACTTATGGCCTCAGACAATTTGCTAAACCTTCTTGCCTTGGTTTCCAAATTGGGGTTAATCATAGTACTTACAGTGTTGTTGTGAGTATTAAATGAGATAACCTTTGTAAAGTGCTTTGAACAGTTCCTGGGTTGCAGTAGGTAGTCAATAAGTGTTAGCCATTGTTATAATTTTTTTGGTTTTTTTATTTTTTATTTTTAACATATTTTATCGATTATGCTATTACAGTTGCCCCAATCTTCCCCCTTTGCCACCCCCACCTGGTACCCCCTATTCCCTCTGGCAAACTCCCCCTTTCGTTCATGTCCATGGGTCATTCATATAAGTTCTTTGGCTACTCCATTTCCTATACTGTTCTTAACATCCTCCTGTCTATTTTGTACTTACCAATTGGTACTTCTTAATCCTGCTCCTTTTCCCCCCATTCTCCCCCTTCCTCCTCCCAACTGATAACCTTCCAAATGATCTCCAGATCTATGATTCCGTTTCTGTTCTGCTTGTTTACTTAGTTTGTTTTTTAGATTCAGTTGTTGCTAGTTGTGAATTTATTGCCTTTTTAGTGCTCACAGTTCTGATTTTCTTCTTTTTCTTAAATAAGTCCCTTTAACATTTCATATAATAATGGCTTGGTGATGCCAAATTCCTTTAGCTTTACTCTGTATGGGAAGCACTTTATCTGCCCTTCAATTCTGAATGATAGCTTTGCTGGATAGAGTAATCTAGGTTGTAGGTCCTTGCTTTTCATTACTTTGAATACTTCTTGCCAGTCCCTTCTAGCTTGAAAGTTGCTTTTGAGAAGCTGACAGTCTTAGGGGAACTCTTTAGTAAGTAACTCTCTGCTGTTCTCCTGCTGTTTTTAAGATTCTCTCTTTAACTTTTGGTATTTTAATTACGATGTGTCTTGGTGTGGTCCTCTTTGTGTCCATCTTGTTTGGGATTCTCTGTGCTTCCTGGACTTGTATATCTATTTCCTTCACCAAATTAAGGAAGTTTTCTTTCATTATTTTTTCAAATAAATTTCCAATTCTTGCTCTTTCTGTTCTCCTTCTGGTATCCCTATGATTTGAATGTTAGTACATTTGAAGTCGTCCCAGAGGCTCCTTAGCCTATCTTTGTTTTTTTGGATTCTTTTTTCTTCTTGCTATTCTCCTTGAATATTTTTTCCTTCCTTATGCTCCAGATCATTGATTTGATTCTCGGCCTCATCCACTCCACTGTTGGTTCCTTGCAAATTTTTCTTTGTTTTACTTAGTATAACCTTCATTTCTGCCTGGGTCCTTTTTATGCTGTTGAAGTACCCAATGAGCTCCTTGAGCATTCTAAATAACCAGTGTTTTGAACTCTGCATCTGATAGATTGCTTATCTTCATTTTGTTTAGTTCTTTTTCTGGGGTTTTGATATGTTCTTTCATTTGGGCCATACTTCTTTGTCTCCTCATTTTGGCAGCCTTCCCGTGTTTGTTTCTATATTAGTTAGAGCTTCTTTGACTCCCTGTCTTAGTAGTGTAGCCTATTGTGAAAAAGCATACCAGTGAGCTGGATGGGGTGGAACCTTAGGTAATCACCAGGGCAGGACAACCAGTGTGAACCAGGTCAATGGAGTCTCCGATGGGTTGCCACTCTGTAGCTCTGTGTGGGGGAGAGGACAATGCCACTGCCTGGCCTCTGGAGTTTTGTCCAGGAGGAAGCTGTCCCCCGGCACTCCCCCTGATGCCAGACACTTCAGTTACTCCCTGTATGCCACTGGTGCCCTTCCAGCTATTGCCCTAGTGCTGAAACCCAGAGGGAGTGAGCCTGTGTAAGTCCTAGATCTGCTGTGGCCCCTTTACGAGGAGATTCCTGAGAATCCCACAGTTTCTTCTGCCACCCTAACCCCCACTGGTTTTTACAGTCAGAAGTTATGGGGACTTATCTTCCTGGCAGTAGAACCCTGGGCTCAGTGGTCTGATCTGGGGCTAGAATACCTCTCTCCTGAGGTATCCCATCCAATTTTTATCTACCACCCACTAGTCTCCAGGTCTCTGCACCTCTCCATACATCTCTGGGTCTCTGCATCTCTGCTGCTCCTCCCCATCTGGATGAATGTGACTCCTTTAATTCCTTGGTTGTCAGACTTCCATACAGCTCAGTTTTCTTATGATTCTGGGTGATATTTGTTTTGTAGTCTAGTTGTAATTTTTGCTGTGATTGTGCAAGGAGGTGAGCTCTGTTTATATATGCCTCCATCTTGGCCAGAAGTTGGATCAACTTGTTTTAATTTTTTTTTAAGAATTTCAGGAACTAAAATTTCCCTCTCCCAAAAAAGAATGTCTGTTCTTGCTCCCTTTCATTGACATCTTTTGTTTGATATTCCTACAGCCTGAGCTTTAGGATTGCAAAAGAAGGGAAGAAGGGAGCTTCAGGGACATAAAAAGCCATGTGAGAAACCCAAGGACAGATTATATCTCACATGCCCCCTGCCTACCCCACCGCTTCTTGCCCACTCCACACACTGCCCTCCTTAGCTTACAGTCCACAGCACTAAGTCACACAGTGGCCATTGCTGAGAGATCCTCGAATAGCACCAGCTACATAATTTGCAGGTCCCATTGCAAAATGAAAATGTGGGGTCCCCTTTTCAAAAGGTATGAAGACTTTTAAGACAATGAGAGTAGAGTATTAAACCAAACACAGGGCCCTGCGGAGCACGGGGCCTGTGCAGCCACGCAGGCCATACACCCATGAAGTAGTCCCCGCCCTCAAACCTCTCCAGAAGGGCCAAAGCAGCTGGGAGAGTTGAAGGGAAAGGAACCAGTGTTCTCCCACTTTGGCTTCTCCATCCAGATGTCCAAAACTCCTTCCTGCAAATTAACTCAGTATTTTGATTAAAAACCATGATAAACTCGTGGGTGCAACAAAAGAAGAAATTGATGTTGTAATACAACTCATTAGAGCACCTTTATTAACTCCAGAAATAGAAAGAGGATATAAAATAGAAAGATTAGTTTAAAGTCAACACTGCACTGGTAAGGGCGGTACGATTTCAGGAACATTAATTGCTAGGTCGTCTCATTACTGATTAAATAAGAAATCTCAAATACCATTAGACAATTGTGATTAAATATATGTCATTCTAATTGAATGTGTGGTTTATTGCCTTCCACTGAATCGGTAGGTCACCTTCCTGTTTTGTATATTTGGAAAGGGCACATCTATTCAGTGACAGCACATAGCCATTATTTCTCAGACAACCCTCGGAGCTGTAGCCTAAAATATGGCTGTATTTTCAGGGTGGGGAGGTGTGTGCAGTACAATAGGGAAGCTGAGATGATGAAAATAAATCCCACTTAATGTCACGGCTGGGCACTTTTCCCTCTCATCTCATTACCTGGCTCTGGGTTTTCTGACGCCGGAGATGCTGGCAGTCCCTCTGGCTTTAGAGTCATTTGAGGACTCGGGGGAGTTGGGTGTCTTCTTGGCTCACAGAGGAAGCTCCAAGTCCTTGAAATAGGACCTGGCTGGGATCATGGGGAAATGAAAAGCCTTTGGTCTAATCTCCCACTCACCTCTGGTAAGGAGCCTGGGCAGAAGAACCTTTCTAAAACCAGTTCTTTTTGATTTCCCAAGGATGAGGATACAAAATTAATTTTGTCACTGCCCTGACCGGTTTTTGCTAACCCACCTATCCCATGGGTCCTGGGCTATACTCTCCCCAGCCTGCCCTTTACTTGGCTTGGATTAAGAGCCAAGGTAAAGCGAGACAAGCATCTGGACATGTGCCTATGAGCTCTATCACCCCACACCGCACATCACCCTGCAAGGAAACAGGACAGCACCAGTCCCAGGCCCACCCAGGCAGGCGGGAAGGTCACAGCACGTTAAGTTGTTTTTAGTGGCCTTTGTTGCACACACACAGGGTTACCATGATCTTTCTAAATTCCAGACCTGGTCCCATCACGGCTCTGCTTCAGGCGAGAGCTAGATTTGTCCTACTAGCTGGGCCCTCGAGGCCCTTCACCACCTGACCCAACCTCCCTCTCCCGCCTGATCCCCCACTGACATCCTCTGCTGTGGTGTAGACTCTCAACAGACCCCAGCACAGGGACACCTCTGTGTCTGTGCTCACACTGACCATTCTGCCTGGAATGCTCCTGTTACCATTACTGGGAAATTACTGATAGGCATGCTTCACCTACGTGACTGGACAGGAATGAGAGAATTTTTCTCCTTCCTGGAAGTTAAGCCATAGTTCCTAAATACTAGGCTCCCCTACCACCAGGAGGCAAGTCAACATGGTTTAAATATTTCAGCTCCAAGGAGGAGAAAGGAGGGGTTGACTCTAATGCAGCCTTTCGGTGAGGGCTGCTTTTGCGGGCTGGTAGCAGTGAGGGGCCAGGGACAAGGCACGCACCAGGCCCTGGCCTCGGGAGCTATGGTGTGGCATGGGAAGCCTGGTGCCAGTTGTAAAGCCGCTCATCAGCTGGGGGACAGGCCGGCCTGGACAAGTCGTGAAAGGCTGGTTTGGAAAGTGCCACAATGCTGGACTACGGTGGAAGTCCAGCTTGTGACAGCAGGCTCAGCTCCCTGCAGAGCAGAAACCACAGACCAAGCCCCACATCAGTTCTGGGGTTCCCAGAAGACCACAGGGAGGGGAGCATTGTCCCAGATAATGACTGGTCTTTAGACTTCCCGTCTGGCGTGGCTAGCGGGGAATCAGAGGCGCAGTTGATTTGATTAGACACTGGTACTTAAATGCCACAGAGTAGCTCATACCGCAGACACCAGTCCCCTCCTTGCCCATGCGAGGGCTCCTCTCTGCTCAGTGAAGTCCTCCACTGGTGCTCCCGAGGCTGCCTCACATCCGTGCTGGCCACGCTATGTGCCGGCTGGTGTGTACCAGCATCTCCCAGCCTTCGCTAAGACCACCCGTGGGTCCTTAGTGCCCAGCAGCGTGCCCGGCACACAGCACATGCTCAGTAAATACTAAATGCAGAATAAGAGGAGGGAGGGAAGGAGCTGCAGTCCAGATCACCAAACCAAAGCCTCCTCTCAATGCCCCCCACCCAACCACCTCTACCAGACCCTGTCACGTGTGCCTATAACACTATGGTGCCCACTACCATCTTTACTGAGAGGCAGTAAAATATACTGCTCACAAGCCCTGCCTCTGGAGCCAGCTCCTCTACCTTCAAATCCTAGTTCTTCCACTTATTAGCTGTGTGACCTCAGGTAAATCATTTAACCTCTCTGTGTTTCATCAAGGATGAAGGAAATATAATAGCACCTACTTCATAGGGTTGTTGTGAGGGTTAAATGAATAGAGCTTACAAAGCATTGAGAAGGATATGTGGTATGCAGTAAATGCTACCTTACTATGGCAGATAATTATTATCTACTTACAAGCTTATCTCCCCACTAAACCAAGAACTCCCTAGGGGTGAGAACAATGTTTATTTTCATATATCCAGTACTTAGCCAACCCCTAACCTAGCTTAGAATAAATGATTGATGGATGGATGAGTGAATGAATCAATGAATGATGTCAATTTCGGGTCAGAGTGTAGTGCTCTGGCAAGCCTGTGGGAGAGAGGGCCCCAAGGGCTTCGGGTGGCTACTTGGTAAGGCTACTTGGTAAGGGGCAAACAAGGTTACAGTGGCCTGAGAGAGGAGGGACCAAATCTCTGGGGGTCCTGGGGCCTCTCTGGAGGAATTACAAGCCTGGAAGTCTCAGGATTAAGATGGTAAAATATAAGAAAGGAATAGAGATAGACGGAGCTGCCCTTCCCTTCCCCTTTCCTCCCATCCTGCATTCAGGTCCCTCTCCTCTCTTTCCCCTTTCTCCAGCTAGGTAGGTATCTCTCCCTTCCCTCTCCCACTCAGGACAAGATCTACAAGGCCAACATGGAAAGCACGCTGGGCCACTACTATCGCATAGGTTGAACACAGAAAGGTATACACTAAGATCATCTTGTTGCTTCATTGACCACCCGTCCCAGCACATATTTCTGTGGGGAGAGGAGGCATCGGTGCTTCCATCAAATGATGAGAGAAGTACAGTCACCTGATGGGCAGCCTGCCCGCTAGATACTCACACAGGAAGGCTTGAGTTCCTACCTCATCAATTCTTCTTTAGTACAAAACAAAAATCAATAACAGTTCACTTCAAATTTACAACTTTCCCAGTTTGGAAATTTAACTTTTAAGCCTTTAAATATGCCGTCCTAACTCAGGCCTCAGATCTGGAGCCCAGAATCCCTCCTCGTAGTCTATAAACAGCCCAGAGCGAGCCTGCCGAAGCTGGAGCCCCAGCCACCTCTGAGAGCAGTTTCTCTCCGCTGGAATCTGTAGGCAAAGGCCTCACCTGCTCTAGTTCTGCAATCTCATTTCATTTCTGCTGTGCACTTTGCAGGATGGTCAGTGTGACAAATGGTCTTATCTTTGTCTAACCTCTGTTGGACCCATACTTGCTTCAGGGTTTAACTTTAATATATGGCTTTAGTTCAACAGTAAAGAGGTTCTCTTAAAATGTCAGATTGTAAAATGCTGAGTCATTCACCAAGAAAAAGCTGGTCCTGAGTAGAAATTAGAGTCACTGGGGCACACAGAATAATGCCACATAGCTTCGGTCTAAATAGAGGGAGATGGAGCTAAAGTTCAGATCAAACTTAGAAAGTAGTTCTGAGCTCCACAGGGACTGTTTGTGCTGAAAGACAGGAATGAATCAGCTAGAAGGATGAGGCATCAGTTGAAATATTACAGCTTCTAATGGTAAGGGGAGTGGTGTGGCTGACAGTCAGCATTTTATATACTTAACAATTGACTAACTATACTAAGTGAGACAAACCTATGAAGACAGCCAGGCCAACAGAGTTAGAGGTATAAGAAGTGATACAATGCTGCCCATATGCCTAGAAGACTCTTTTATTTTTGCCTTATAATTGTTTTATCTTTATATTTATAGGTGAATTAAACTCCCCAGTAATAATTGTTTCAAGCAAAGTCATTAAAGAATCCTAAATTCAGCCCTGGCCAGTGTGGCTCAGTTGGCTGGAACATTGTCCCTTAACCCGAAAGGTGGCCGGTCTGACTCCCAGTCAGGCACATGCCTAGGTGGTAGGTTCAATCCCTGGCCCAGGAGTGTACCAGAGGCAGCCAATCGATGCCTCCGTTTTGCATCGGTGCCTTCCTTTCTCTCCAAAGTGCCTGTTTCCTTCCTTTCTCTCCAAAGCAATGAAAAAAAAAAAGTCCTTGGGTGAGGATTAAAAAAAAAATGCATAACCCGGATGTAAGTCAGAAGGAAACATCACATAAACCCAAATTAAGACCATTGTAGAAGATAAATGGTTGGCACTTTTCAAGAATGATAAGGCCTTGACAGGCAAATGAAAACTGAACTGTTCCAGATGAAAGGAGACTAAGGAAATAGGGCAATCTAATGCAATGGAAGAGGCATTAGTGGAAAAACTGGCGAAATCTGAATTGAGCCTACACGTTAGATAATAGTACTGTGTCAATGCTACTTTCCTGTTGTGGTCATTTTACTCTAGGTTACATGAGGTGTTAACATCTGGGGGAATCTGGTGAAGGGTGTATGAGAATTCTTTGTACTAATTTGTACTACTTGGTACCCCTTTTCTTGAATCTGAAATTAATTCAAAATGAAAGTTTAAAATAAATAAAATTTTAAGTGAATTAAAGGATCTCAATTAAGCAATTATAATAATGAAAGAAGAGGGTCTTTGTTCTGCCAAGTCCCTACTCCCCAGTCTCAAAGAAAAAGAATTTTAGTAACTGTTGAACACATAACAGTACTATCACAAATATATGAAACCAGCTATATAAATAATGAAGCAGACAACATGGGCTTCTTTTTTCCTGTCATCGTGTTAAATCTGCAAAATTTTCATCAACATGAGTTTTGAAGATAGGAGAGCTGGTATGAAGTTAGGTGGCATGGCTGTCTTCCCACAGAGCAAAATCAAGCCAGCCGGCACCGCCGCTTGGAAGCCAGGGGACCCTGGTTGAGTTTCTCCGGCTCTGTGTCCTCCTTCATAAAATGGATCCATCCCAGTGCCTGTGCCAAGAGGTAGGAAAGGGCAGGGCAGGGCAAGGCCTGGCAGTGGTGCCCTTACCTGCTCTGGGGAGCATCCTGGGTCACCTGCCTGGCCAGAGGTGACAACAGCCCAAGGCACCAGTCTCACTCTGCCCAGTCACATTTAAAGTCTCTGGTCTCAGTCCCCATGTCTCTCTCTAGGGTTTCCTCTCCCTGCCCGGAATGATCAAGGGTCCTCTGCACAGAACTAACAGGCCCACACTCACCACCAGTCCTGTCATTTGGGACTTGGAGCTGCCACCTCCCCGACCCCCTTGCAGGCTCACCGGCAGGCTCCCTGCTTCTGGGCTGCTGTGCTAGAGAGGTGATCTACATTTTACATCAACAACCTGGCGCCACATGTGGCAAAGGCAGAGACCGGTGACAGGCAAATGACAATGGGATCTGGCAGGAGAGGAAGCTAGTGGGCTTGGGTCCCACTGAGCTCTTTTTTCATGGAGACTGGGGTGGGAGCCTGCGAGGGTGCCCCCATTCTGCCAGGAGAGATCTCGTTCATTCCCCATTCAGTGTACTCATACCTGCTGCCACCAGCTCATTCTCAGCCCCCCAGAGCACCCAAAAAAATGGCTTTTCACTCCTCACTCAGGAGGGCTTAGAAGCGCAGAGTCCCCCTGGTCCCCGCATTGCCTGGCTCACAGGGCAGGCCCGGGCAGGCGCTGTTTGCTCGTGTCTGCCCATCAAAGTCACTTTCCGATCTGGCTCTTCGGCCTTTCAGCCCCTTCTCCTAAGCACCAGCCTGTCCTCTGAGGCCAAACGGAGAGCAGCAAGGCTGCTCCCCAGCCCTGGGGTGCTGCTCACCCTCTCCCCAAACAGCTAAGCCCAGCAGTGTTCGTGGAGTGCCTCCTGTCTGTGAAACAAGCCAGAGCTGTCAAGAGGATCTGCAAAAGGCTTCAAAGGCTGGTAAATTGGGGTACGGGCTCTGGCCCTAGAGCTTGCTGGCTGTGCATCCTTGTGGAGTCACTATCCTTTCTGATTTCAGTTACCCCCTCTGTACTATAGAGAAAATAAGGGGTACTGCAGTGCAACTGGTCTAGACTAGGCAGGTTCATGAGATTCGGGCGGAAGAAAAGAATATCCATGGAGCCATTGGGATGTCTGACGTGCCTTTATTCAGGGGTGGGCGATCCACGCAAGCTGCAAGCTGTGTGTCACACTGCATGTCAGCTGCATGTCACCTGTCCCCCCTGAGTGTCTGGGTCTGTGCGCGCACACAGTGAGAAGCCCCTGCCTCCTTAAGTACTAGCACAAACAAAGCTGGCATCAGGCCAAAAGGTGAAGCAACATAGAATGAGCTGCGCATGTGAGCCCACGTCATGTTATGGGAACCGTTTATGGGACCCAGACTCAAGCCTATGAGAACACACTTTATCAGGTCCATTCGAGGTTGTGAGAAGCTGCTTCCCTCTCATCACCCAGACACCTGGGTGAGGAAGCCAGACCACCTCCACTTATCCTACAGGTACCTTGCATGACTGTTCTGAGGCTCAAACAAAATGGTATCTACAAGTCACCTGGTGCAAGGTATGGCACACACTGGACACTCAGTAAGTGTTTACCTCCAACCTCTTTAATAATATAATTATTGTTCATTGAACATACCAGTCTCAGATATGGGCACTCTACCTACATCATCTCGTGTAATCTCATCATGAACCTATCAGGTAGCAATCTTCATTCCCTTACAGAGGTCAGGTAGCTTGCTCAAGGTCACACAGGCAGAAAGTGGCAGAGCCAAGGCTCAATCCTTCTGATCCCAAAGGCCAGGCTTTCTGATCTTCACAGCATGGGCTCCCTCCTGCTTTTTCACACACCGGAAATGAGCCGATAGCAATGACCGGAGCAACTGGGAGGCACCAGAGCCTGGAACCAGGGACAGGGGCAGGGGCAGGTGCAGGAAAGAAGTCCGATCCAAGACCCACGGCTGCAGACCTTGAGGTGGAAAGAAAGGAGGCTCATAGCTCAAAGTCTCTACCAGCGTGGTTGGGGGGTGGGGCACAAGGAGAGTAGGAATCTACCTGGCCAACAGCACTGGTGGGGAACCTGGTCGGATGACACTCAGGGCCCTGCATGGTTAGTAGTAGGGAGGTATGCTGGTCGGATACCTTGCTATTCAAAGTGTGGTTCCAGGACCAGCAGCATCACTTGGGAGCTCATTAGAAATGCAGAACCTCAGGCCCGCCCAGTCCTCCTGAATCAGAATCTGATGCCAAACAATATTCACAGGTGGTTCATAAGCACATGAAAGTTTGAGAAGCACTGGGTCAGAAAGTAGCTGGTCCTCAGCCACCACGCCGGGGGAGGCATAGAGCAGTACTTCTCCACCTTGGCTGGATCTTGAGCTTCAAAAGTCGCAATGCCAGGGGCAACCCGGGTGACTTAAACCAGAGCCTGTGGGGACAGGACACAGGCATCAGTATTTTAAAACTTCCTAGGTGGGCGTGAGAGTATGGGTGTTAAGAGGAAGAAAGCTAGAGTCAGGGTCCAGTTCTGACATTTACTGACCATGTAACCTTGGGCATGTGACCTCATGCCTCTGAGCTCCAGAGTCCTCAACTGCAGAGCAGTGGCAGTAACAATATCCAGTGCACAGGGCCGTTTGTAAGGGTCTATGACTCAGGAACCACGAATATCCTCGTAAACCATAAAGTGCTATCTGAGTGGTACCTCCTCATTTTGCTTTTCATGTCACAGTTCCCCTGCAGCTCAAAACCAAAGGAAGTGAGGACTCATTTCTTGTGGTTTTGTCACTTAATTGAACCCTGACTCATCCTCACGAAGTCCCTAGAAGGCACAGAAGGAGAAGATCGTTCACTGGATTTACCTTACTTGGTGCTCACCGAGTCCCCTGCCTACCCCAGTATATGACTCACTGAAGGAAGAGGAGACAGAGCAACCAGGTCTGACCTCCCAGGCTTACCGTCTGACCAACCGGTCAGCACTGTTAGCTCCAAAGTCTTGTCCAGGATGTGCACAGATGTGCCCATCATGTGGGTTGGGGTCAAGAGTGCTACTTCAATCTCCGCATGAAGTCTCTTCCTTGCAGCCAGATCAGGATGAGTCAACTGCAAACTAAGGCACAAGTTCTGCTAGAAAGAACAGGAAAAGATCCGTGTTCAAGTGCAAGATATCAGGTGGATGAGGATCAGGTCCAGAATTTTATGCTTAACCTCCGCTCTACCTCAAACTTACCTATGCAATTAGATGAGTTGTTTAACACTCTTTCTAAGTTCTGCCTGCTCCTCCTTACGTCATGCTATAAATCTCTACTAACCATTGGAATACTGTTGGAAAGTTATGAATAGTCCATCCAATGTCAGTTAATAAAGATGCCTTATATTTAGAGGTATTTGATTATATTTAAAGCACTTGATAGATGGTAAACAAAGTATTATTCCCATTTTATAAATTTAAAAACTGAGATTGGGGTCCATTGAGAAAATTGCCCAAAATCTTCAAGATTTATATAAAAGGTAGCGTCAAGAATAAAATCCAGCTCTGACTGGTGTGGCTCGGTTGGGCATCGTCCCCCAGAGTGAAAGATCTCCAGTTCAATTTCCAGTCAGGGCACATGCCTGGGTTATGGGTTCAGTCCCCGGTTGGGGCACATACGAGAGGCAACCAATTGATGTTTCTCTTTTGCGTTGATGTTTGTCTCCCTCTCCTTCTCCCTCCCTTCCCCTCTCTCTAAAAAATAAATAAAGGGTTTTTTAAAAAAAAATAAATAAAATCCAGGACTGATTCCTAGGCCAATGCTCTCCCACACTGCTCACTTCGGCTAAATTCCCTATTTCCATTTCTATCTCAAAAAAAAAAAAAGAAAGAAAGAAAAGAATGGTGGCAAGTGTGCCCTGTCCAATTGTGACAGGGCCTGCTTTACAATCAAAGGGAGAGTTTAGTTTCCAAGTAAAGTCTCTGCTGAAAAGAAGGTTTGCAAAATGTAGATTTCATATTAGGGTCTTTCTGATTAGAGGAAAGTGGGAACACCAAGGAGAATGTAATGGGAGATGGCTGGAATGCAGGTGTGCAGACTTATAAATTACTCAGCAACTCTTCACAGGAGCCCCCGCAAGACCACCAGCTTACAAGGAAGACTGGTGCTCCATTCCACCCAAGTAACTCAAGGCCGAGGGGAGGGTTGTGGCCAGCTCCAACGTAACGGACTTTATTCCAAAGGCTGAGAATGGTAAACGCCTTTAGGGAGTCTGACCAGGCCACAGTGAGCCTCCTTCTCTGAGAACTGTCTCCCACTCCTGAGGTGGAACCAGCAGTCACGCTTGTGTCACATACATGTACACACTCAGCCAAGGAGCGGCACCCAGCCACGTGAAGTGGGTTAACTGAGCGGAGAAGAGGAAACTCGGGAGCTATGAGGCATCCATTTTACCACATGGACAAAGAAACAGACAGAGTCACATGTGCATCCTGACGAGGCCTTTGTCTACAGTTAATGTTCCTTTCCAAGGGGAGCCGAGGATGAGAGTAAATAAAGGGTCTGGGTTCCTAAGACCTTCAGAGCTCCTAGTCCTAAATTTGAAGAAGTCCACTGTCCTTGGATTCCATAAGGCACTCCAACATCCCGATATTCTCTTTTTCCTTTCTCTTTTCTTTCTTTCTCTCTCTTCCACCCCTCTACACACCCACACCCACCCTCACTGGCTCTATTTAAGTTTGCTATTAACAACCCAAAGAATCTTGAATAAGACCCCAAGTAAGAGAAATCGGGCACCATTTGGTGGCTGTTGGACACGGCTGCGTGCCACCAAAAGCAGCCTCGCTCCTGCCTCCTCCAAAGGCCCATGAAGTGGGACTTAGAAAAGCAGCTAAAGACAACTTTGGGCCCAGTGGACACGTCATGGCATGGTTTAAGGCAAACAGAACAGGATGAATAAGTAAACTGAGCTAATTCCTAGACCAAATTTTAAAAAATAAAATAAGGTCCACTTAGGGTTTAAAATGTCATCTGGCTAGATGTCCCTGACGAACTGTCTCCAAACTGCTCCTTAAATTACTTATGACACAGAAAACAGACAAAGATTTACAACAACATGAAAAGTGAAGATTAACCAACAATCAGTTGCCGAGACCCAGGAGGAATTTCTATCACCTAAATAAAGCTAATGCAGCTGAGCTGCACGGAGACAGACAATCCACGTTCTACCTTGTGAAACGGAGTAGCCCATCCACCTGAAACGTGATGGGAAGACTTTGCCTTTCTCCCACTTCCTACCCCCAGCCCAAGACCCAGGACCAAACCAAACAAAAACCTGGCTCTCTGCAGTGGGTGCTGCTCTTTCAGATGGGCCAGAGAACTGTTCTGTGCCCCCCAATCTATCTATATCCACTCACTGAATGCGCTTCCTGGAAAACCATGGAGCAGGAAGTAGAAGAGGACTAGCAATGGCACATTACATTTTGGAAGATATTTTTTCCACACATGATGCTTCACAGGCAGGACAGAGGCAGTTGGTTCCAGAGAGTGAGATTTCACATACTCCGTCAGTTCTGAATGACAGAGAACAAACAGGAGATCCCACACCAGTTCAGCAAGCTACACAAGATGAATCACACCACTTCTGGGCCCCGCTGCGGAGCTGTGCACCTCCGCTGGCCCTCCGGCTACAGACCTACGGAACAGGGCAGTGAGCAACACCAAGGACGATCCACACTCTTCTCTGTAGCAGCACCAAGTCCCCATAGAGCTCTCCTTGATTAAAGGCAAGTAAAGGGGGGGTGGCAGGGGGGGGTATGGGGACCCTCATGGGGTCCATAGAAAAGCAATACCACATGCTAGGAAGAGAACATTACCCAGAAGACTAAAATAAAGAGCACACGTCTAAAGATGATTTGCTATAGGAACAGAAGGAAATTTTAGGAAATCGACATCTATAATATGAAAAACATTACGTGGCCTTGCGAAGTTGAAACTGAAAACTCTATGGAAAACAAGCTGAGATAAACTGATACCAGGATGAGCTTCAAAGACTGCCACCTGGGACGACGTCTTAGGTTCTCACGAAAATGTGATGGCCGAGAGCTCCTTTGTTTATGCTGAGCCTAACTGTGCTTCTTCTAAAATAAACAATGAGACAGACCTTTTAAGACACGAGAGACAAAGGTTAGTTTAAAAAGTGGATTCTTAATCTAATTAACTAATCTGACAAACAAAATATAAACAGAGTCATGGATACGTGGAACAGACTGACAACTGTCAGGGGGGAGGAGGGACTGAATGAAAGAAGGGGAAGGGTTTAGCCAAAGAACATATATGCAAGACCCATGGACACAAACAGTGCGGTGATGGCCGAAGGGAAGAGGAGGCGGGGGCTGGGTGAAGGTGGGCAAGGCAGAGGGAAGTGAGGACATTTGCAATAGTGTCAATAATAAAAATAAAATAAAGGGAGTTTTTAAAAATAGTTCATCTAAAACAAACATTAAACAATATTCAGTTATTATCCACCCATCAAGGTTAACCCCTTGCTTTTGAGAGTTCTTCCTTTATCAAATGTCTAAGCAAAAGAACACTACAAACCCAATGAGGAAAGATGGTATTCTGAAACTTTATTTTTTGGCACAAATTATGGGAAATCCAAGAATAACTAACATTGTGCTAAATGAAATAAGCCAGTCAGAGAAAGCCAATGACCATATGATCTCACTCACATGTGGAATCCGATGAACAAACTGAACAAACAAAAGAGACACAGACTCATGGATGGAGGGCAGGCCGGCTGCTCTGGGGAGGGCTGAGGGGGTGGGCTGAGGGGTAGGGCCAAAAAGAAAAAAAAGAGAAAGAGCTCACGGACATGGAAAATGCTGTGGTGATTGTAGCAGGGGTGAGGGGGTGGAGGAGGAAGAGGGGATGGTGGGGAATAAGTAGTAATGGAAAAATACAATGAAAAATGCGGGGAAAAAATCCAGTGGTAACTTTATTATCTCATTTGATTGTCCAAATTACTCTCTTTTATGTAGCAACATAAAAGTAAACAATTAAGAAAGCAAAATTCAAGGCAGTTGTCATAGATATTTTGTAAGAATTTTGGGAAAATATTTTAGAAAATATACATAATGATTTAAGCATGTGTTATTACGGTAATTTCAGCTGCTGTACAAATACACCCAACATTTGTATATTGGAAGAAATATAAAGAAGTTGATGGGTCACTTACAAAGCAGCCCAAGGCAAATGTTCCCAATAACAAAGAACAGCTCTTCACCACTGGGCACCCAGGGTAACCAAAGTTCTGCCATCTTCACCATGTGGCCTCCAAGGTTGTTGTTGTCATGTCCTGGCACTCAGCTAGAAAGGGGGAGAAAAAGAGATCGGGGCGGAGCTCACTGAGTGTTCTCATGGGGAAGCCTTGCAAGTCACAGACACCGCTCGGATTCACATTCCATTGGCTCATTCACTGGGTAAATACCAAGGGGCTTCGGGACTATGAAGGACGATTCTGGTCTCCCAGAAAACATAGAGAGGAAGCTGGTTTTGTTGTGGGTTTTTTTTTTTAATTTCCAGGAAGATAAAATTATCAAACAATAATTAAAAGTCATATGTAAGGGAAATAAATGAGTGGAATTAACATGGCAGAAAACCAAATAAGTAATTATGGACGGCAAACTTCCGAAACACTTTCAAAATGCAGAGAAAGGGAGTAACGACTTGAACCTATCATGTTTTACCTATTCGAAGACGTCCAAGTGAAATCTCATGGTCAGTGGCATCTTACAATCACTGTGGCCCAGGGAGCTGTCACCACCAGGTTGTCAAGTCCTGAGCGTGGGGGAACCTGGTCTCATCTGTTCATGCTGTAAGCACTTAATTGAGTTATATACATTGTTGTGACTACATGTAAGTTTAATTGCCATTTAAAATGTCTTTTCAAAGATTACACTGTGATTTGGCATTGAAACAAGAAGTTATTGTGTATGCAGAAAGGCGTGGAATTAGAGCAGCAGGATGTAATTTGATATTACTGAAGCAAGTATCTGCTTTCCCAGCAATGAGTGATATTCCTTTTTTGTTGTTGTTGTTAAAAAAAAAAAAATAGAGTGCTTTACCAAAAGGAAAAGGAAGTTATCCTTAAATAGAAGCTGTGTTTGTTTTGTAATTGAGATGCATGCAAAAGGGATTGCCTATGACACTCCAAACAATGCAGTCGAAGTCAGGAGAAACTGCCAAATCTCTCAAATAGCTGATATCAGTCACAGAAACAAGAAAAAAGTTGGTGTGAACAACTTACCAGTTTCAGAGGACTTTAATTGTGGCATTAGAGAATAGTTTAATTGGTAGCAATTTTTCTTACTTGGTTATACATACAATAATAGTGTTTCTTACATACAACCAATACTGCCTTAGATTCAAAAAAATACGGTAATTAAAAAAGAAGATGACAGCTATATAAGATGAGGACTAGAGATTCAGTGTAAATATTATGTTCCTGTAGAGGAGTCCAGAATGATCACAAGACAAGCAATCACTGAAGATATAATTAAAGAAAACTTTCCTAAAAGGGATGGGAAGAAGGGAATCTGAGATGAAGAAAATGGGCTAAGTTCCAGGTAAAAGTAACTAAGAGAGACTCATGCCCAGAAATATCTTCACAGGTTTTTAAATTATAAACAAATAAAAGCATGTTTTATACATCCGGGCTGAAAGAGAGAGAGATGAAATATCTATAAAGGAATAAAAATCAGGCTGACCTCGGTCTTCTCCTCGACAACTGTAGAGCGGCAGCCACAGGCTTCTGACGTGGAGACGATTTAGACCCAGGTATTTTACTCACAGGTAAGTTTTGCTTTTGAGAGGAAACAAAAGAAAGAACTCAGAATGTCTGTCACTCACCTATTCTTCATTTAAAAATATATTTCAACTGCCCAAGTGATGATTTAAAATTATGAGCTCGAGAATGGGAATATCAAAATATAAAATGGCTAGCAGTGAGCGCTAAAGCCAATTAGACATAGAGATAGGTATAAAATAATTGTTTAAATACAGTTACAAGACAGAACTTATGTCAAAAAATACTCAAGAACCAGGAGACATACATCAAAAAATAATTTAATAGTAACCCAAATCCCAAAGTCATATTTAACTAATCAACCCTCAGGGAAGAAGGGGGAACTGAGGAAAATAAAAGTATACAAAAGTCTTCATTCTACAGAGTTATGAGCCTTAAAATAGCATTTTATTTTTTACTTTACTAATTAGAGAAATATTGGCTGATGTTCACAAACATTATTTAGAAACCCATTCTATATCAGAATAGGTGGCTGACTTTAAAAAGATAAAACTTCACCGTTGTCTCAAGGAATTTAGTCTGAAGACCTCTAGCCAACACGCGGGATAGATTTTAATTTGTTACAAGAATAAACAAATGTTAAATTCCTTGAAGAAGCCCATGGAGAATCTGTGTTCAAATTATGCTTAGACCTCACTGCGTACCAGTGTTTTCTATTCCTTCTTCTAAAAGATTCCTACAATCTGGTAAAAAAAAAAAAAAAAGATGCAGAGTTCTTGTTTACGGACTGGCCTTGTTCCACAGCGTCACCAGTGTCACCTAAATTCAGATCACAGGGAAGCTCTCCACGGTGACTATCGTTACCCACACCGCACTCAGGCCTGAAGTCAGTACAGATACCAGCTGTTTTCCATCCACTATTTAATTTAACGCTTACACCAGCCATTCAGGTAGGTACCATTTTCCCACTTTTACAGATGAGAAAACAAGCTGAGAAATATTGTTTTCCAAAATTACACAGCCAGTAAATGGGTGGCAAAGAGGAATCTCCAAGCCAGGAACTTCTGGCTCAAAGGTTCATCACATCAAACCATTTCTCTTATTCAAAAGGAGGAGGGAGAAGGAAAGGGTGTGACAAGATTAATTTTATAATTTATCAAAGTATTGATACTGGTGCTTCCTCTTGTACAAAATAACGCTGCTGCAATGTATTGAACGAATCACACTGTGCTAGTCCCTCATTCGTCCAGTCCTCTGGAAAACATTCACAAGGTGGATAGGGGCTGCTTTTTCTCTAACATAACCGGTTCTGAGACATTCCCAGGGAGTGCCCTGGTCTCCGAGGTTTGATTAGCAAGTACCAATTAATGCGCTTTCAGTCCTTTTTCTTTCTGGAGCTACCCTGTCTCTTGCCGGGAAGGAAGATTAGATTAAGTCATTGATTTACCCTAAAGAGTTCAAGTCCTAATGCATAGCTCCTTCCCAGGACCTTAAAGAGGGGACACTACTTAAGACGAATGCATCTTCAATAGAATTTTAGACACCGCGAAGGGAGTTATTTTTAATTCCGTCCGCCACCCTCATTCCACACCCCCCCCCCCAAATTCTTCACATCACACCATATCGAGACAATGGTTCTTATGTGTACTGAAGACCTTGGCTCATCTTGGTGTTAACCTAACTCACTGTCTTGCTCCCGCACAAATCCTGTGTAGAGAACAAACCAAGGCACAGTTCCCAGAGCAGCGCACCCCTGCAGGGCGGCTGTCTTCGCGACCCGAAGCTCCTTTCTGCGTCCTGAGCCGCTCACGTTCCCGGGCCGGGAGGCTCCGCAGCCGCTGGCGGGACGCGGCTGCCACCTCTTGGCCTTCTCCCTCTAGCTGCACTCAGACGTCTCCCACTCCCACCTCCCACCTCCCACCGCGCCCCACCCCGAAACCCTCCCCAGGTGTCTCGGGGGGTGTGGGCACTCGGCTGGCCTGGGGAGCTATGAGATCACGGACCCGGGAGGGTGATGACCCTCCCCTCAGGGGCTTCCTTTCAGGCCACTCCCGCTGGGCATCGATGGCATCGGCGTGAGTGCAGCGAGCAGGTGCCCACTCCCCTTACCCACTTGGAGATCCAGAAAGGTCACAGTTACTCCGAGCCACAGCCTGCCTGGTACCCCCCTCCCCTGCTGCCCCGAGCACTGAATAACAACCAGGCCCCCCAAATCTGGCCCATCCTGGCTGCCTAAGGAATGAGGGTGAGAGTGGAGGTTTTTAAACTCAGAATCCTGTCAGACCCGCTGAATTAGAATCTCCAGGGCAAGGAAAGGAAACTATTTTTGCAGTGTTCCCCAAGTGATCCCAAAGGTGAGACGGGCAGTGATCCACCCAATTAGGAAATCTACATGATCTTTAATGTTACCGGGTCACACACGCCAACACTCCTGAGTTTGTGAGAAGACAAACACCCGGCATCAGGCCCAGCGCTTGGAATGAGAAAGATTGCACTGAGAACGCGTCATGCAGCCCAGGGATGGGCTTCCAGCCTTCTCTGTTCAGAATGCCCTTAGCTGCTCCATAATTTTTGCAAAGCCTCCTGGGCCAAAAGATAAACCTAAAGGGTCTATTCATTAAAGCTCAAATAATGTAATAAGCATTTCTGTCCTAATGACCGAATAACTATTAGAAAAAAATAGTATATTTTTATATAATACATAATAGTATTAATAGTGTTATATTGTGCTCGTGGCTCAGGACTCAGAAAGGAGCCGCGGGGCATGACATATAATACATACAAATTGGAGGGGGAAATATTTTTATTTGATTTTTAAATAACTCCAACTACTTACTAATGGGATGTGTGCTGGTTGGGCACTGCACAGCTTCTCAAACCTTGGAATCGGATTAGACACCACCACCACCCTCATGTCCTATTCTATACTGATTTTCCCAAAGCACTTGATTTTTATCACAGCAACCACCACAAAGCCAGTTTCCCAAAGACATGACGTCATCGAAAATCAGGTAAGGCAACTTAATGATGAAACCGCAAAGTATCCTGAGTGAGTTATAGTTTGTTTGGAATCAGACAGATGTTGAGAGTCGCCTTAAACGTTTAAAATGTCCCTTGGAGCCCCCGTGACTTCACTGCAGGACACCTGGGTACAGGGGTTGAGAGCATGCGGGGACTTAGGCCCCATTCACCGTCTCATCTCCAAGCACATTCCCCAGGGCTCCAGCCGCAAGGACCTTCCCTCTTCTCTTGCAGGTGCCAGGTGCTTTCGCTCCTCAACCCGTCTTGTCCGTGCTGTTTTCTCCGCCTTCAACGCTCGTCCTTCTCCAAGTCCTGGCGCAATGGACTCCTTCTCAGCCGTCAGGCCTCCATTCAAATATCACCCCACTTCATGAAGCCTTCTGGAGCCCCCCACCAAATCACTCTCTGTTAGATCAGCCTGTCTCCTTGTCTCTGTAGCTCTTATCACTATCCGAAATTATCCCCTTTCTTTATTTATTGGCTTACTTATTTTGTAGCTATCGGAATATGAGCTTTACAAGAGCAGGGAATTTTGTTCATTACTGTTTCTGCAGAACCCAGAACAATGCTTAGCAATAAGTAGCAATCGATAACTGTCGAATGAATGAAAGAATACAGCTGCTACCCCCAGCCCAGAGAAATAAAGGTATGAAGAAGGTGCTTTGCATGTATTAATCCCTTTGCTTTTCACAACAGATGTTTTAAAAGCGATATGGTTAACCCCATTAATAGAGGAGGAACTTGAGATTCAGAGAAAAGCATTCAAGGCTACACGGCTGAAGGGGCAGGGCTGAGCTTCAAGTTCAGGTCTCGCGGACTCCAAGGCTGCCTTTCATAAAGCCACACGGCCTTCCCTGGACGTTCATTATCTGCTCAGAAAAGCCGTAGCCAGTGGCAAAGTCAGAAAATGGAGCCCAGGGGCTAATTCCCAGAGTCTTAGGAGAGGAAGCGGTCAGGCTGGAGTTCACTTCCCAGAGGCCCAGCCACACACCCCGGCAGACAGCAGCGGGGGGCTGCCTCCCGGCCAGGCCTTGCCGCTCTGGCTCCTTCGGCCAGGCTCAGAGAGGCCTCTTGGGGATGCATCTTCCGGCCTGGCCTGTGCTCTGCTGTAAACTTACTGACACGTGTGACTGGTGGCTGCCTCTCGCTGCCGAGGTCCTGTTGATCACCCTGATGGGTGGTGTCGAACACACAAGGCCACGGTCAAGGATCTGATGAGCACACACTGCCCCACGCACCTCAGGCTCTGGGCATTGCACTGAGTACCAAGGGGCCGACCTTTTAGGCAGTCCGTGAATGAAGCGAGGATTATCAGGGCACACTTAACTCCAGTCTCTGGGGAATTTTAGGTTGTCATGAGCCCCTGGGAGGAACTGTGGAGGGGACACACGGGCCAGACTTTGGATGGCTAGACACTGAATTTGAGACCTTCATATGAAGGAGAGGACCCTTCTTCTTCATCCAAATTTGGGCTGTAAAGTCGAGGAGCTTGTACTTTGTCATTTTCCTCTCTTTGTATGGCTCGCTTTTACCACATTACTGTTCATCTGGTGGGTCAGGCAGGGGAACAACTCACCCTTCCTCTCCTCATCTTCGCACCCCCTTCCCCACCTCTTAAGGCCCTGAGCCGGCCTCGCTGGCTGTCGGGGAGGAACTGCCCATGACTCAACTTCACCGCGCTGTGCTCTGAGCGGGAGACCAGGGTGCCCCTGAGCTCTGTGCCAAGTCGCCGTGAGTGTTCCCTCACGGGCACGTCACATCCCTTCCTGCTGCAGCAGCAACCCCAGCTCCCTTAGAGCAAAACCAGCTTTCCACAAGAATTGTCAGAAAAGCAATTAGTGTGAGGCTGCGTAATGAGAAAACAACGGCACGTGAGAGCAGAGGCGGCCGCTCCCTACAGCCAAGCCTCCGCGCCTGCCCCGGGCAGCCGGCCCCCAGGCTCCTGGGGGTCGGGGCTTTAGTCATGAGGCTCTGCCCCAATGCTTTATCTCGGGAAAACACAGCACCCCCTTTCATCATGGGCAGGGAGCCTGGCTGGGATGGGAACTGTGGGGACCCCTGAAACTATGATGAGAGAAAAAGGCTCAGGAACTAGGCAGTCGCCCCCCCTTGCCGTGGGGAAACAGCACCTTCTCTGCAGCAGAACTCGGGGGGGGGGGGGGGGGAGCGAGAGAGAGAGAGAGAGAGAGAGAGCGCGAACACAAACATTTAGGAAACATGCAGCGACTAACTGCTGACAGGCAAGGTCATGGGGAGACGCAGACAGAGACAAGCATAGAAGAAGAGGCAGACACAGCTGACACAGGATTTAAGAATTTAGAAAAAAAATTATTTCTATTTTTTAATTTTTTATTGTTATTAGAAAAAATAAAGCATGAGATTTCACAATCGATGAGAATCATGAGAGCATGAGGGATCCCTTTGAGAAGTTGGGAGGAAATTATGAAATTATAACTGTCACTGGTAACTACAAGGCCAAATCTCATTTACTTTTAACTCCCAAACCGGATCACCGAAGGCTTAGGTTCTGGGGCCACCCGACCCGTCACCACGACCTGCAGCTGTCTGACAGGAGCCACGGCTGTCTCCCAGGGACTCAAAAACAAGCCGCTGATATGGAAGTCCTTCCATTCTGGCCTTCCCATCCGGCCCCCACGTTGGTGCCCATGAGCGCACTGCTGTGGGAGGCACACCAGGCCCCCGCCCAGAACCACCACCACCACTGCCATGCTGGCCACCACCCTGCTCAGACTCCCAGTCGGACTCCCCAGTAAGCAGTGGGACCCACCCTCCGTCACCAAGCCTGAGACCAGCTACGGTTACCATGAATTTCCTGTAGGACTGAAGGTGGTACAGAAGGGACCTACATAGGTCCCAGTGTGGCCTACGGCCACTTCCCAGCCTGCCTCTCCCCTCATACCCACCCACCGTCACAGGACCAAGGGTCGTTCATCTCCCACCACAGAAATACACCAGGCCTCTCCGTGCTCTGGATTCTGAGTCTGCGAAATGTTGCCATGCTGCAGTCTAAGGTCTGCCTCCCTGTTACCGAACAGCAACTGGGGTCCTGCGGCCCGTTGCCACCCTCTCGGCAAAATTCCAGAAGCAAAGTTTGGTCATAAAGGAGGAGTCTTTATTCAAGAACATGACAATTTTTGGAATAACAGCTTTCCACATGCATTAACCAGTTTAGCCTGTCAATTAAGGCTAAACTCTGGACACCTGAGTTCTTCTAGCATTTCCCCCAGTTAGTTTTAATTATCTTATTTCTATAGGGTTAGTTTACAAACTAAAACAACCTAAGATACAAAAGCTACACAATTTTGGAAGAATGGCAGGATCCTGCCTCAGAGTCTGTTCCCGCTAGAACAGGGGTCCCCACCCCATAGACTGTACCGGTCTGCAGGCTGTTAGGCACTGTGCCAGGAGCAAAGCTCACCTGAGCTCTGCCCCTGTCCCCCGCGCCACCCCCACTCCTGGAAAACTGTCTTCCACGAAGCCAGTCCCTGATGCCAAAAAGTTTGGGGACCGCTGCTCCAGAACGCCTAAAGAATAAACTTGCCTCCTCTGCCAGGCCATCCCGACCCCAGGCTATGCCCGGAATTCATTCCCATCCAAAATACCATCCACTGGGAAACACGGGCAGCTGCAGCACAATCATCCAGGCATCCTCAAGGAAGAAGAGCGCAAGAGCCCGAGAGCCCATCCGAGAGCCTGAAAGTGCTTCTTTTATTTCAGATTTTCTGGTCCATAATTCTTTGTGCTCCGGCGGCCCTCGGCTTCTCAGCCAGTCGTGTCCTAGACTGGTTGCCGTTGCCTTGGCAAACTCCCACTACTGCCCCTCCCGACTTCTCCCTAGCGATCCGAAGATTTCTCTGTATCATCCCAAAACCAATACATGCCCTGGATTGACCCCTTCCAAACCTTTTTCTTCCAGGGGACACCACTGCCACCCACCCTCTAGTCCTGATGGGCTCGAGCTGTACATTTCCCGAAGCCTGGCGGATCACAGCACTGCTCCTAAAAAACCTCTTGTGGGAGAGGCTGAGAAAAGCTCAGCTCACATGAGCTGAAAAAGTTCAGTCCACATTCGTTTTAGTGACTTTTCAGTAAAGGTTAAAATCTGGGGGCCGACGCCACCGAATTTTGCTCTCACCTATAGATGTCGGTAGATTCTTTCCTCAAAACTATCCGTGGGAAGTGTGTGCCCTTGAGCTTCATAACAAGAGTCTCGCGGTTCTCTCGAGCCCACCTCCAGGCGCTTTGTCACATTCAGTCCCCCATCCCACCCATTTCCACACCTTTGCACAGCTGTGTCTTCTGCCTGGCGTATCCTTCTTTGCATGCTGGTTTGTCTCCACCATTCAGCCGAAACACTGCCTCTGGGGAGCATTCCCATACTGAAAACACTAACCGGGTGCCTGCTCTGTGCCCCCTCCTGCGGCTGGCCCACAGGAGGCGCTCCAAAGACTTCTCAACTGGAAGGGGAATCGAAAAGGGGACCAGGAATAAGCTCCCTTGAGAGCTACCAAAATTGGCCTTTTTCTTTTATAGGAATAGAATTGCAGCTGGGCACTGGCTGCCAGGACGGGACAACATTTCTCAGTGCCCCTTGCTTCCATGGGACTAAGTTTTCATCACTGTACAATGAGCAAAAGAGACATATGTCACTTAAAATACCTCCATGTTCTTTCTGGATCCCAGCGTTAGTCGGCAGTTCTAATGCCCTAGGGGATGACGCTGGGTTCCTGAATGAACTTGTGAAATAAATGAGCCCATCTGCTCACCATAGACTGTTAGCTGAGAGAAATAAACCTCCTTTCAGGCCATGCCCACTGTGGCGCTCTTTAAGCCGCTGTATTCTTAGGTGTTTTTCTTACAACTTTGCCTTTCACCCTAAGTAATAACGGGAGCAGGTAATTTCCTGGCATGAGTCATACCTGGTTTCAGCTCGCAACAGTGATATCCTCTAAGGACCAACCTAATATAAAGCGGTGGGTCTGAGCGTCCTGAGCACTCCCAGGGAATAATTAAATGCCTCCCCAGTGCCTCCTCGCCACCACCACCCAAGAGAAAAGCATGGCCTCTCTCTCCCTTCCAGTAGTTACCCACCTCTTTTCCTCCTGCCTCTTGCCTCACCTTTTCCCCACCCCTCTGAGTCACGACCGAGGATCCAGCAGGAACCGACGCACACTCACCAGCAACACCCACCGGTTGAGTGCCCCAGTGCAGGTCACCTGCCTTCCCGGGGTGCCTTTCCCCTCCTCTGTGATGAAGGGCTGGGTCGGATTGGGGCTGCGCACTAGAGTTCCTCAGGGAGCTTTTAAAAACTGAGATGCTCAGTCTCCTGCCAGACCAATTTAAACCAAACTTTTGCAGGGCAGGAAATCTCTAACGTAAGAATTAAATTCTGTCTTCAGATTGACACCATCACACCCTAGAGCCATGTGGTTCCGATCACAGCGCAGCCCACCCTTCAGTGGGCCTTGTGTCTTCTCGTAGCCCAATGCCTAGGTCAGTAGCAGGTGTCACACCTGGTAGGTGCTCACTTTTCCCCCTGGGACGTTGCTGTCATTTTAAATAAAATTCCATGTTTCCTGCATTTGATTTCAGAATGCATGGCTGGAACTTTCTCTAAGGAGAAGAAAAAAACACTAAATTTGGTTGCTTTTTACTGCTATGGGGTCACCAACAGATTGGTGCTGGAGAAAGAACATGGGCTGTCCATCCCAGCTCTTCCCCTCCCTTGCTGTGTGGCTTGGGCAAGTGACTTAACTAGCCCCACCTCTGACCAAGGGGCCACTTCACCTACAAAGAAAGGGCATCCTGGAGCAATGAAATACCCACCTGCAGCAGCCCTGGCTGCACCTCTGAGCCCAGCCCCCTCAGCTGTAAGATGGGAGTAACGAGAGTCAGGGCCCGGATTTGATGCAAAAGTGTGAACAGTGTACATCAAACAGCATAGCACCTAGCATGTGGGAAGCCTTCAATAAATGCTCATTTTCTCCCGCTTTCACGCTAAAAGTTTCTATACCCTCAGGCCCATGCATTCGTGTCCTCTGAATGGAAAGAGCCACTATTCCATAGCCACACGAGATCCTTGCAAGGACACCTCCAGGTGCAAGGCCAGCGAGAGGCCGGTGATGCCCCGCGTGGTCCTGGCAAGGCAGCCACGAACACAGAGCAAGTTTCGCATCACCCAGCTCCCGAGGGCTCCTTTCCCTTCCACGTCATCACAGGCTTGTCTGGTCACTGTAACAGTTTTCTGGAAGATGTCAGTGAAGTGTCTTGAGGAAGTGGTGTCTTTTTCTAAATTTGATCAAATTTTTTCTGTCAGCAAGCGGCAGGGTGCCACCTCCACCCCCTCTCTCCTCTGCCCTAACGGGACATTGTCTCTCATCGGCCAACCAATCAGCCTGCACATAAGGTAAGTCCTAATGGTGCCCATCCCGGGGACACGCAAGGAGAATGGTAAACACAACAGGAGAGATGGAGAAGATGAATCCCACCAAGAGATGTCCTGAAGCTTCCATTCCCTGGGAGCTGCGAGCCCCCTGCAATGCAGGCCAAACCCCCCAGTTCCCTACAAGGGCTCCCACTCACAGCAGCTACCTGTGAGCTTGCAGATGGACAGCGCTGTGCTGTGCCACACTCGCCACCCTTCTAAAGGAAACTGCCCGCTCTGGCCCCCGCTCCAAAGGCATCCCCAGGTACCTCTGTTTCCTACCACACTCTCCACTGCCCAGATCATTGCCGCACGAAGTGGCCCCACACACGGCCAACTTGCTGGCTGGCCGGAGACTTTTAATGTGGTCTAACATGAGAAAAGGGGGCGGAGTGGCATTAACTAGATTTTTGTCTCAGGAAACAGAACCGAAGAATGCCCCCACCAAATAAAAACAAGTTTGTTGGTAGCAAACGCCAACGCTTAAATGTCTTGAGGTCAAGAGAGAAGAGAGATGCCAGAGGGACCTCAATGAGGTAAGCATAAATCAAAATTATGAATGAGCGGAAGCTATGATGCAGAGAGAAGGCAGGTCACCTTATTGGGGACATGTAGAACAAGGACCTGGGTCTCCTGCTCTAGTGTGACCTCTCTGGATAGTCTTTCTCCCCTACTGTGCCACTGTCCTTTTAACTTCCTCCTCAGCTTCTCGCCACTGGCATGAAAAAGTCTGTTTACTGCAACTAAAAGAACTCCACTAAGACAGTTAGCAAGCAGAGACGGACAGAGAAAATCATGAAAGGAGCCAATTAATAAAGGAACCACCTAAAAGAAGAACAACTATTCTGGAGCTTCTGGGAATAAGACTAATTAACATACGTATCACCATCTGCACATTTTGGCTTGGAAAATTTACGAGAAACATGGAAATTGAAGCCAAGCTTCCTGGCTTGCTCATTCGCTCTCTCAACCGTCACCACCGCAATGTCGATTCCTTTTAATCAGAAAGCCTGATGGGGGGCTTTGCAATCTACAGCTCCCCCACCCACATCTCAGTGGATCTTCTTCTTCTCCTTCTCCATCTTCTCCTTCTTCTCCTTCTTCCTCTTCTTCCTCTTCTTCTTCTTTTTTTTTAATTGAATTTATTGGGGTGACCTTCTTTAGCTGTAAAGAAATCCTGGAACAGAGTTAGGGGAGAAAGATATCTTGAAATATGCCATGGTGGCCACTAGAGGGAGATGTTTCCTCGTGAAACCTGTGGCAGCCAGTTACCCACGGGGTGGATTCCCTCTTAGCGGAGACCAGAAGATGTGAGGGGACCTGGTTCTCTTTTCCTCTTAGAGACGTGAGGAGGCAGCACCCTCTCAGGAACCAAATGGGCTCTTTCCCTGCCTTGGTCGAAATAACGCTGTGTTTCACGAAGTTCACGTTTTCACCCAGAGTTCACGCAGAACAAAGGAGCAGGAGTGGATGGGGAGGTGGAAAGAGGGAGCTAGGAGAACTCCAATGCTACCTCAAACAGCTGAGAGGAGACAGGGAGGGGAAGTGCACACCTGCTCAGTGCTGCTTTGAACAGTAGAATAGGACCCATGGGTGACAGCTACAGGGACAATTTAGCCGCACAATATAAAAAGGACTCCGCCCTGGCCGGCGTGGTTCAGTGGATTGAGTGCTGGGGGTAGGCAAACCAAAAGGTCCCCAGTTCCATTCCCCGTCAGGGCACAGGCCTGGGCTGTGGGCCAGGTCCCCAGTGAGGGGTGCGTGAGAGGCAACCACGCGTTGATGTTTCTCTCCCTCTTTTTTCCTCCCTTCGCCTCTGTCTAAAAATAAATAAATAATATCTTTTAAAAAACAGAAGGCAGCCTTGAAAACAGAGCTCTCCAGCCATGGAGCGCGTTGCTGGACAGGAGCTAATCAAACTGACCTTGACCATCTTCTGCGTGTGGTATAGATGGGACGCCTGTACTGTGTGGGAGGTTGGTCTCACGATCTCTGAGATTGCTTTCACCCGAGTCCACAGGAAGGAGAGAGGTGGTCTGTGCCCCGCTGCCCTCTGGGAGGCTCTTTGCCAGCCATATCACTAGAAGCCACCAGGGGGCGGGGCTGCTCCGGGAGAAGCCTTACTGAGAAACCTGACTGAGGTTTTCAGCTAGAGAGCTAAGAGCCCATCCTGGACTACAAGACTACCTGTTAGGTCAGGTTAGCAAAATGGGATTGTCTTTGTTGCATCCCAGCTGCTCCAAACACATTGCAAAGGCAGGTAAAATATGAAAAGGGAAAACCAAAAGATAAAATATCTCCAGTCACCAACCACTAGCACAAGGACTGTGTTCAGGGGGCCAAGACAAGCAACTGTAGACAGATGGAGTTGAACATATAGAAACAAAGAAAAAATCCAAAATCGTCCCATTCCAAATAAGAATGCAAATCCAAACTTCCAAAACACATGAAGAAATCAAATGCTAAGCATAATACAGACAAAAACATTAGCAATCTGAACATGAAGCAATCCAGATGAAATCAGTTTTAGGAAGCAGCAAAATAGATATACAGAATTACACTGAGGATGTTCCATAGAGAAATGAAGGCATAGGTCTGCCCTGCGAGCAAGAGCAACGGCCAAGCAGTGCATGCAGCGGGCCCACTGGCACAGCACCCACTGGGTGCTCCCAGAGAGGAGCAGGAGGGCACGTGCAGGCCTCCTAGGGCAGCAAAGAGAGGTCTAGCACAGCCAGACATCAGAGGGACTGTGCCTCTCTGGCAGGGGGGCCTTGAAACTGTTGACCAGGTATGTATGGGTTTCTTCCCGAAACAGCCAGCGGCTGGGATGTGATCGCAGTATGATGTGGCAGAAACTGAGATCAGTGTTCTTGGTGGGGGATATCGCCAGTATTCCCAGATTCGATCAAGACTGAGATCCATGCTTGGGGGTTGCTGGGATATGACTCAGCGATCCAGTGGCAGGGACCCATGGTTGAGGAGGCTCTAGCTCCTCTCCAGCCAGGCACAATGGGCCACGGGGCTGGTGCCCAGTCCTTGCTGTTGGTCAGGATTGACTGTCATAAACACTGGGCCACTTCTTACGGATCCCTGCAGAAGCCTTTCCCTGGGAGACTCAGGAGGGAATTTAGGAGACTTAAGATGTTACTGGCGACTCCAGTGGTTTGAGGTCCAGGCCTAAAGGAGTCCCCGTGTCCTCAAAGGCAGGCTACTCTAGTTGAAAAAGCACTGGCTCCAGAAATGTGACACCTGTGACTAATTTATGTATATAACATTAGGCAAGTCACTTGCTCTCTCAGTGCCTCCGTTTCCTAAACTATAAAAAGAATTTAAACAAATGATCCTTGAGGTCTCTTATGATTCTAACACAGATGGATTAGTAATTCATTCCTTTAATTCTTTTACTTTTCTTTAACTTTTTTTTCTCTTATCGATTCTAGAGAGGGGGAAGGGAGGGAGAAAGACAGGGAGAGAAACATGAATGTGAGAGAGAAACAATGATCAGTCACCTCTTGCATGTGTCCTGACAGGGACTGAGCCCACAACCCAGGCATCTGCCCTGCCTGGGAATCAAACCTATGACCTTTCAGTTTGTAGGACAATGCCGAGCTGACTGAGCCACACCAGCCACAGCAACGCTTCTATTTTTTAAGATAAGCGCAGGACCATTTCTTTCCTAAGCACTTCATTTCTGATTAATATTAATATCACTTTAGTGTTCATTGTAGAAAATTTGACAAAAGGAAAAAACCCAAAGAAGGGGAAAAAAATCACTACAATATCACCAGTTGGGAACTAATTGCTAAAGTTTTGCTGTGATTTCTCTTGGTCTTTCTTTTAGTGTGCAAATATACATATGTCTCTTTTTTTTTTCAGCAATTGGGTAATAATATCCACTGCTAACTAAGCATGTGATACACAGTCCCTTACTGTTAGCATTTTAAGTTATTTTCCATTTTCACTATCATGAAAAATGTTATGATTATCTCCCTTCCATGTAATTCTTTCCACTGAGCCATAATTATTTCCTTAGGGTAAATTCATAGAGGCCAAATGTCTAGGTTAAAGAATACGTGCATTCTTAAAGCTATTTTAAATATAGTATTAGGTTGCCTTCCCGAACAAGTGAACAATTATTCTCCCTTTAATAAGTTATAAAAATCCCAATTACCTGTAACCTCATTAATGTTGGGAATTACCTTATTTTTATTAATCTTTGCTGATGTTGTCAGTGAAATGTCTTGTCAATAAAGTTGAACTTCTTCCTAATGTCACTGACCATTACGTGATTCATTTTAATAAGCATTTCTTATACAAATCCTTGGGAGATAGGGGAGAAATAAAGTATGAACATGAAAGAAAGGGGAAATTAATTTTATTCACTTAACAAAAACCAAGTACTTAACATACACAGAGCACGTTATAAGCCCTGCAGGCATGAAAATGAGTAAGAGCGAACAGATATTGAGCACCTGCCCTACACTCAACCGCAGGCACAGGAAGTACCATGAGAGACACACACAAACAAAAGGTACAATATTTACCCTCCAAAACCTTGCAAACTAGTTGGGGAGGGAAAAAACCAACACACGATAAGGTGTTTTAAATGTGTAATAATTTCTCCCTTCCCTGTTCTTTCACAGAACAGCCTTTCTATCTCCATTACAACATTTTGAGTCAACCTTAATCCACTGTTACGTGTTGACACGCCTCTCCTCCTGGATCCCCTGAGAGCCCCAAGCACAGGGGTGGCGTCTTACTCGTACTCCTGTCACATCATGTCACATGAAGGCTGAATGACTTCCTAGCTTCTTCGCAATTACTCGGTGTTGTAACATAGTGGCAGCTCGCCATGTCCTCTCCACTCTGCCCAGCCCACTGCCATATTAGCCCACTGCCTGTCTGAAAGCATCAGAAACGCACAGCAGGCACTCAGATACAAGGTTTTAGGAATATACATTAAAATAGCATTAACAACACTAACTTATTGGCTTCATTAAACAACCGCCACGCTCCCTTTGATTGCCAGCGTCCTAGGATTTTCCCGTCAATTCAGTGACATGGCTGAACATGTAAGGAGATTCAAGGGTTTGGGTTTGTTTGCTTCCTACTGTTTCTCATACCTTACCGATGTTCCTGCCCTCCCTGGACCTGCAGACCTCACAATTACCTGCTGAAGGCCTCACGATGAATGCCCTGCAGGAATGCTCCCTGAGTTTTCCCCTTACTACTCACTAATATATTTTACCTGCATAGCCCAAAGCATCTAGGGCCGGTTCGGCTAAATACACATTTGCTTCTTTCAAATTCTGATTTTGAATTTAAATTGAATTAATTGATGGTTCGAGAGAGTTTCGGAGTGGTGTGGGCCAGAGGGGTTGGCTGCCAAAGGCGAGACACAAACCGACCTAAAGTATAAGATTTAGGGAACGATGTGGGCCAGAGTCTCTGTCTCCTCACCCACGCCTTTCTTTCCATTTCCCCTCCACCCACTTCTTAGAAGACTGCAGTAAGACAAAGAAAAGAGTGAAATTGTTAGCAAAAGTCCTGATGGAAGTGAGAAGAGGCAGTCGGTACTGTCTGTTCATGACCTACACGCAGCCTCACTGGCTCTCAGACGCGCAGCAGCGCCCTGAGAGAGGCCGAGCGGGGCTGGCAGATAGAAAGGGCTACAAGGCTTGAGGGAGAGGGACGGAGAGACCAGAGCAAGGAGGGGATTCCCAGAAGTGTGACTGAGAGGTATTGTCCAGGGAAAAGTGAAGTCATGTTTGCCCCGCCTTCAGGGACAGCATGTGTATCAGCTAATAATAAACTCTCCTCCTGGTGTGGATCCCAAGAAGAAAGATTCGTTGATGTAAACCCCGAGAAAGAATTCACATGCTGAGATGGACTCCCCATGGTCAGCCGAGAGCCCAAGTTTTATAAATTATAAGACCCTAGTGGCCATTTGCTGACAGGGAGTCCTCACCTACTCTGTACACTGGGAAGAACATTAGACTAAACTCTGGGCTTCCTGAACTATACCCCGCTGTTTATGCCATCTGAGCTAACCGTTGCAGGGAAACCCTGGTTTTGTCATTCTACCAATAGCCTAAGGCCTGCCCCTCCAGCCAGAACGGCACCATTCGGACACTCCATAAAGGGACCTCCCTGAGAACCAACCCGGGCAGGAACTTCTGCTATAAAAGGCAGCCTGCCCTCTGTCTCCGTGGGACACAGTTTAAGTTGCTGCCTGACTGTCTCCAGGCCTGCGGCTCCTTTTTGCTCAGATAAATGCGTTTTATTCTCTAATAAAGTCTAAAGTTAATTTTGGTTTACACTGGTAATGAACTGTGCCTACACCTACACACCCCTCCTCTATATGTCACTGATGCGACCAAGAGGGTTACAGTGTGACTGATAACTAGCATTGACCAGGCAGGCCCTATGCTGGGTTCTGTATCTATGTTACCTCATTGGATACCACCAGCTACACACCCAGGACCACCGAGGCTCCCATCAGCAGTTCCCAGGCTTCAGCGCACAAGAATCACCGTGGAGCTGACTACAGTGTCGCACAGAGGTGCGATTTCCTTAAACCTGGAGCGGGGTCCGGGAACAGGCATTTCCAATAAGCATCCTATGACAGTGAGGCACATGTGCAAGGACCACCACAGTCTACCCAAAGGGGATCCTTCTGGAGCTCCTTCTGGCCCTGGGAGCTAGTGGCTGCCCTTTGGACCCTTAGAATCAGCCAGTGCGTTACAGCCTCAGAGCCACCATCTCCGGTCACTGCCGACAGCGACATCCCTACAGACAGACACCCTTCCTCCACCTTCCCTCTCCCAGTCTGTGTCCCTCTCTCACTAACCTTCCCTCTGTGCCACTTGAAGTTGCCACTGTGTGGTAAGCTCCCCTAATATCTTGGGTCCTTTCCCTGTACCCTGGGGTGTTAGATGAAACCCATTTCTGCTGAGGGCACCACTTCCCGGGCCAGCACCAGCTCTATGGTGCCTTGGGTAAATTTAAAAAGGGTGGCCCTTCTGGGTGCGGAGGTCACATTGGTTAAAATTACCCCTAGACAATCCAGTCCCCAAGGACCCAAAGTGTGGCGAAAGCTCAGATTTCAGCCCCTTCCCTCCTCAGTGCACAAACTATACACATTTCAGCCTGACCACTTCCTTGTAACCTTCCCTGGAGATTGCTCAACCTTGCCCACGGCCAATAAGGTCGAAGGAAGGTTTCTGCCCTCTTTGCTCCCTAGTGCCATTTTCCAACCTTTGCTCTTCACCTTCCTGTAAAAGCCTCCGCCACTCTGAGACTCGGCCAAGTGGTTACATCAGCCTCTAATGTCCCTCAAAACGATCAGCTTCCAACGTTGTCACTGACGACTGACAGCCCTCCCGTCGCCCCCACATTCCCCACCGCGCCGCGGAGCGCGGATGCCCGCGACTCGTCTACCACCAGAGCCTCACAGCTCACAAACCTCCTCAGTCCATGGCCTTCATCTCCACTCCCTTCAGATTCCCCCACATCCAGGAGCCTTATCAGAAATCTCAGACTCCAGCAGCCCCTCCCCAAACAGCAATCCACCTCCCATGCAGGTCTCTCCCGCGCCCATTCCTGCTGCATCTGCTCCTCAGCAACACGGAGACCCCCCGTCCCCTGAGTCCTTCATTTTCTGCCTGCCCAGCCTAGGCCACACAGCTGACCACTTGAACCAAATTCGGACAAGCATCTGTCTTCGATCTCATTTTTCTGGGAAAAGCCAACCCCTAATGAATCCCATGCTCCACTGTCACCCTCCGCCGCCCAGGCTAAGTGCTGCTGAAAGGAAGCCCAGAATTCCGCCGCAGCGCCCGGATCCCCAGACTAAGCTGCGTCCGAGTGCCGCACATCAAGGAACCTTTGACGCGGCCTTTGTAGGCCTCCACTCCCATTCTGCTCCGGAACTGTTTCCATCTCCACAGCCCGCTTCAAACCCTCCAGCCACCACCCAACCCCAGAGTCCTCCCATCTCGGCAGAGAGCATCTCTTCCTATTTTAATGAGAAAATTGGGCCCATAAAACGATAACCACCTTAACTTTCCAGCCCCACCTACACCAGCTGGTAAACTTTAGCCCCTCCTATTTCCTTCTCTCAGGTCTCCCAGGATGAGAGGCCTTCCTCCTACCCATGGCCCCGCCCTCCATCTGCATTCTCCACCTTTGAAACTTGTCTTTGCCAGCTTTCACTCTTTATCCTGCAGCCTCTCATTATCTAGTGTGTCTTGCCTCTTAAGACTATAAATACGTTCAACTTTTGCAACATTTAAAAACAAGTGGCACAGAGAACAGAGCCAAGATGTCGGCAGAGTTGGCGTACAAGTCAGTCCTCTTTGTAAAGCCCGACGTCAGTGTCTCTGGCATTCCGCCCAGGGCCTCCAACCGTGGTTACAGGGCATCTGACTGGAAATGAGACCAGCCTGATTGGACTGGTCACTTTGGAATCACTTCAAAAGGGAGGATTGCTTATATCAAACTCGAGGATAAAGTTTCAGGGTAGCCCTGGTGGTATGATTCAGTGGATTGAGCACCGGACTGTGAAGCCAAGGGTCACTGGTTCGATTCCCTGTCAGGGCACATGCCTGGGTTGCGGGCCAGGTCCTCAGTAGGGGGCTAGCGAAAGGCAACCACACACTGATGTTTCTCTCCCTCTCTTTCTCCCTCCCTTCCCCACTCTCTAAAAAAATAAATAAATAAAATCTGTTTTTTAAAAAGTTTCAGGGGAACTCTTTGCTCAGGAACCAGTAGAGCAGTATCCTGGTATTGCTGTGGAGACAGTGACAGATTCCAGCGGCTACTTTCCAATCCAGATCCAGGATTGTACTGGGTGTAGTGTTTCACTGGCACTGGTTTCACAGGTCGGGGTGATGCCTTCGACTTTAATGTCTCCCTGCAAGATTGCTTCAAGTGGGTAAAGCAGGAAACTGAGATTTCCAAAGAATCTCAGGAAATGGACACAGGTCCCAAGTTGGATCTGGGCTTCAAGGAAGGACAGACCATGAGTATTGGGAACATTACAGCCAAGAAAGGAGGCAGTCCTAAGCCGAAGACTTCAGGGACTGGGGGTCTGAGCTTACTCCCACTCCCACCTGGAGGTGAGGTCACTGTTCCCCCACCTTCCTCCTCAGTTGCCGCCTGCAATCGTGTCACTCCACCGCCCATTCCGAAATCCAACCATGGAGGCAGTGATGCTGATATCCTTTTCGATTTGGGTTCTCCTGCTCCTGTCACAACACCAGCATTGGCTCTGGTTTCTGCAGTGACTTGCAAGGAGGCTTTAGTACTGCACCCAGCTCTGTTCCCAACCAGGCACCACAGCCGCCCAACTGGGTCCAGTTCTGAACAGCATTGGCTTACGGGCAGACTTGAAGAATAAAACGGCCTTGTGGGCACCAGTCTCTGAGAGAAGTTAGGAATCCCTTCTCTCCCCAGAACCAAAATTACTGGACAATCTTTTTCATAGCTTCTCCATTGGATTCAAGCTAGTTTATTTCACGTCCCTGTGTTGTTACTTGATGTACAGCCAAGAAGGTATCTCTTATCTCACTATCAAGGCAGAAGAGTAGGTCTTCTCATACTTGTGGCTGACTAGGCAGGGCTCCGAAGGCCAGGGTCTCTGTGAGGGGGAAATGACCTCTAAAACCTGCAAAAACTTCCCCCATCTTTTCAATTCTTTAACATATTTCAGAATCATCTCATGACCCTTCTGTGCCTCTTTGTGAAGCCCGATTTAGCAATTTCAGTGGAAACAAAAGCCTTGAAACTTCCTTTTCCACTAAGCCAAGACTCTGAAAATAGACAGACTGTTCTCAGTATTTACAAATACAGAATGTTGATACAGATAGGAATGGAGAAGAACCTGTCTCTTGGGTCTCTGCTGTATACCCTCCTTCAGGCTTACCCTGTTCAGTGAACATCCAGTGCTGGGTGCAGTTCCATCACCCTCTCCTGTGTTTACATGTCTCTTTCTATGATACGAGGGTTATGTTGGTAGCACCTCCACTATTCTTTTGTTTGTTGAATGGTGCAATATCTTTGATCAGTGGGTGTCTCTTGGATGAAGGGGGTTCAAGGAGCTGTGTTTCCAAGTTATATTCTAGAGAAGTGTTTATAGTAAGTTCTCAATGTTGTTGACAGGTTCTCAACTTTAAGCTAAATTACTTGTAACAAAACCAGTTTTACCATAGGCTAATTGTTATGAACAAGAGTTAAGCTCGCACAGCATTTCATCAACGGCATAACAAAATGACGTTATTGAAGGACCTTCTGTTCTTTCTTGCAACTTCGTCTAATTGCTGCATTTGAAGCGCACCGTTACTTTGTATTTGCCTGATTATTTTGACTTAAAGTTGAAGGGTTAAAGTTCTTAACCTGATCCGTAGGGCAGAGAGATGGAAAGCACTTAACTCTTGTTCAGTGCCATCATTGCCTGGCTGCCTGGGTATTTGGCTCCTTCCCACAACTATTTTCAGTCCATCGCACTCTTCAGTAGAAAAGCTATTACATGTACCCTCATTTATGAAGGAAGCTGGAAAGTTATCACTTTAGCTGTGACAGGTTTTGCCCAAATGACAGCTTCGATACCTGTCACCCAGGGTATCTCAAAGGCAAGTTGCCACTTTCCCTTCCCTCTGCCCCCACTGTTCCTTTTACAGTGCTGTGAAGAGAGTCCCCTTTTATAGCCGGCTGGGCACTATCTATTTTTCTTCTTAATGATCAGTTTTGAGGACGGAATGAAAAGATATCCTTTCTTCCCTTAGTAACTATTTGGAAGTGTACACTCTGGTTGAAGGAAGTCTTTCTATTTAGCTTCAAAATATATTCTCTCTCCCATATTTCCTTTTTGAGTCCTCTTAACTTTGGGTCCATTTCTTTTCAATGACTCCCCTTCCAGGCAACTCTATGCTTACAGAGCCATGGCTGGGCATTTTAAAATTCCATAGAAAACGCTAACAGGAACGTCGATAGAATCACTAGTGACTAACTGTTGGGAACCTATTTCCTCCATCTCCCTTCACATTTTGTTTTTTGTATTCTCAAGATGACAATATATTACGTATTAGAATTGCTGAAAAGTTGATAATGAAGTTGCAGATATATGTATATAAAGTGTACTGGTGCAATAATGGTAATTAAAAATATGGAAAAGGGAAAAACAAAGAAACAAACAAACAAAAGCCTTCCTTCCCCTGGTGTCCCAGCCCCACCTTACCTCCTTCTTTCTTCTCTACCAAAACCTGCACTTGCTCTCCCCACTTCCACATGTCCCCTTCACAGTTCAGTCCACTGCAGTCTCTGATCCCCTATTCACATTCCTCGGTCGAGAACCATCAGTACCTTTCCATTGCCAAATCCAGTGGATAATTTTCTATACTTTTCTTACGGTTGCATTTGATCTTACTGCTCACTCTCTCTTTCTTGAAACTGCACAGCCACTCTCTCTGTGCCAGTGCGGGTTTCCACCTTGACAACTCCATCACACGCCACTTAGTCACTGGTGTCCCCTATCCATCAGGCCTTAAACTACTGCTTTTCACATTCTACACAGTGTTCCTGGATGACAGCATCCACTATTGAAGTTTTCACTATCACCAATATTCTGGTAACTCACAAGTTTACACTCGAGCCTGGACTTCCTTCCCGAATGTGTTGTATATACAACTGCATATGCTGGACGTCTCCATTAGCACATTACCCAGGTACCTCAAGCTACCTGTACCTGCCTAAAACTGAACTCATCATCTCCACCCTAGCCCGAAACTTGCTCCTCCTGTGAGCCCATCTTAGTCACCAGTACCTCATCCACCCACCCAGGCAAGTCAGACGCCTGAAGTCATCCTTAACTCCACCCTCTCAGCAATCTACCTCCAGGATCTGTTCTTTTTTACTGCCCTAATTTTTAAAATATTTCCACTCCCTTCTAGCCTTCCACCTGCTGACTATGTTGTGATATTTCATCATCCTCCTAATTGGACTCCCCTTTTTTCCCCTCTCATATCTATTCCCCACATAATCACTAAAGTTATTCATCCAATCCCAGATCTGGCATATCAATCTCCTGCTTTATAATCCTGTCGCCTGTAAGATAGAGTTTTTAATTCTTGGCATGCATGATCCACAAGGCCCCCCATGACTTGGCCTCTATTCACTCTCCAGCATCAGCCCCTCTTTCCTCGTCTTGAACATTACATTTTAGATACTTCCTGACCACATCATACTGCTTCACACCTCTGCACTTCTCTCACCCAGGAGCGCCAACCCCCCACCTCTCCCCACTGTGCGGATCATCTCCCCACATCCTTCAAAAGAGCTCACTCGCTATTTACTATAAAAGGCATTCTTGCCCTTCCTTTGTACTCCTAAAGCACCTCTGCTTATCTTTATCTTAGTGTTTACCCATTATTTTGAAATGACTTATACTTAACTCCCAACACTTAACCAAATTCAAAAGCAGAAATCTTTGTTCTCTCCCTCATACCCCACAATGCTGAGTGCAGTGCCCAAAACATATTAGGTACTAGGCACTCAAAAAATAATTATTAAATTGATCATCACAGCTGGGCTGTGAGGTAGGTATTAAAATGAAAAGGCTCAAACTCAGATAGCAGGTTACACACTCATAGCTGGAAGAGCTGTAACGTGAAACCAACTCGAAGGCCTACGCTCTTTCAAGCACAACCTGGAAAACAAGCTAAGCATAGAGATGGAGATAAGAATGACACATCAGGGCAGCAGTCTAAGGGTGACGGTGTGTGTGAGCAATCTAGGTGAGTGAAGGTGGGAACGATTCTGGGGACAGAAAACTATGGGCTTGCGGCCCTGACATGGTTGGTTCTACGCAGAGCCCTGATGTGAAAAACTGCTGGCAGTACCAGGCCTGAGCTGCCCAGTAGCTAAATCCAGATGCTGAGCCTGAAACAGCCAATGTCCCCCAAAATTCTCACAACTCTGTTTCACAGCTATCTTCTGAGACCTACACATATTCCTCCCCTGGAAACAAGCCTCGAGGAAGTTAAGGCATGGAATATCCAAAGGCTATTAGAAAAGAGTCAACTACGGACTTGTGTGAGCAAGAGCTGCCAAGTCCTGGGAGGTCCCTATCCTTCCCCCAGGTCCCTCCAGCATCCTTCCCCTATACCCTGAAATACAGAAGACAGCCAACAAAAGGAGTTAAGGGGCAGAGGCATGAGCCGAGCCAATCCAAGAAAAGCTCTGGAACCCACAGAATGAAGGGAACTTCGGAGACAGCAGCCAACAAGGGGGACTGTACACATAGCTAAAGGCCCCAAACCCGTATGCATCAGAATTATGCCCTCCCGCACACACCTCCCTCTGGGGCCCCTGGGCTGGAAGATGACTGCTCGCTCTAAAGGAAGGCCCAAGAACATAGGGCTGGAAAAACACCAGGGAAAGAAAATTAAAAACACCGTCCTTTGTTGACAAAATGCAGAAGAAGGCAGCTATGGTATGGATAACAAAGGGTAAAGGTAGGGTGCCCTTTACTGGTAAACTCTCTATTAGACAAAAGTGAAGAGCCGAATGACCTATTAGCAGAGAATCTGGCAGGCATTCGGGGCAAAAGCGCCCCCACCCTCTGTCCTCACCTGAATCTCTGGGGGCCAAGTCAACCTACCACCTCCTTTAACTGGTGGCTAGGAACAGAAGAGCATACTTCCTGCCTAGGGAAGGGGCTGGGGTGGGTGGTGGAATCTTCCAGCAGCCGCAGCTCTAACACATATTTCCATTCACAAATGGAGACTTTCATACACCTGCTTGCCACCTTGTTTCTGCTCGACAGATGGTGATAAAGGCCTTCAGTATGCAAAGATTCACAAGAAAAAGGAATACGCTATCCTCTTCCCCACCACCCCCAGCCAACCCCAGCTCCACCCCAACACAGCTGCAACGGCGGGCTCATCACCAGTTGGACAGGCTATCCTGGAGTCCAAGGAAAGCAAATGAAGCCTTGACTCACCTTTCATTGCTCAAGGACGGGCAGAAATCTGGGCATCTTGGAATTCCCCTCTGAAAAAGGTGTGGGCAGCTCCCAGGCACCACCTCGGTGGAATCTCTCCAGTGATAATAACAATAAGAAAAACAAGCATTGAGCACCTTCTCTATGTCAGGCACCATGCCTTGCGTGTACTATTTCATTAAAAGCTTCCGACAAACCTAGGAGGTGGGTGCTAACATTATCCTCATTTTATGGATGAGGAAATAGAGTTCAATGTATTGGTCTGAGGTTATGTGGGTAGCAAATAGAGGAGCTGGGATAATAGCAGATCTGTCTTCCTGACTTCAGCGCTCCTGCTCTTAACCACCTTGTGTGTAACTTCTTCTCATTGCTCGAACTACAACTTTTCTCTTTTCATAGCTGCTCAACTTTTCAGAATTATGGTATCCCATTGGAGTCTGAGCTTCCTGAGGTTAGAAATCATTTTTAATGGTGCTTTGGGAGTGATACCAAGAACATCAATGCTGACTGGCCAACTGAAGTTTCAAAATATTATGGATATTTAATAAATGCTATTTATTGGTTGTTATTAAAACCATTCATGTACCATATACCACATAACTCAATTCCTGTCTTCTAGAGCAGGGTTTCACCACCTCAGCCCTATTGGCATTTGGGGCTGGATAATTCTTTGTTCTGGGGGCTGTCCTACGCATTGCAGGACTTTTTTACCACACCCCTGGTCTCCACTCGCTAGATGCCAGTAACCCCCTGCCAGTTGTCACAACCCAAAATGCCTCCAGATAAGGCCAAATACCCCATGGGTGGCAAAATCACCCCCAATTGGGATCTACTGCACCAGAGTAAGCAAATAAAAATGACAGTGCTTATTTCCTCAGAGTAAAACAGCAAGAAAGTTTATTTCCACCTCCAGTAAAACAGCACTCTTATTATATATAGTTAATAAATATGAGAGATCTTAAGAATTATTTACAAAATAAAAATCCCATAGCACCAATATCAGAAAGTTAAGATAACGTTCCTATTCTGCCTGAACCAATCACTTTCTGCTTATAGAATTTTTTTGTAGGACAATGTCATAGACTGGTGGGAGCCCAGAGCCAAAAAAGGACAGACCTGGGTTCAAATCCCAGCTCACAGTCCTAAAATCATTGCTTTTAACAGGATGGAGCAGACAGAAATCTCAGCATCTTCATTTACCAGCTTTTGGTCGATTCACTTACTATCACTGGGTCAGTTTCCGTAAAATGGGCGACAGTACCTAGCTCCAGACTGTTGTAAGAGTTAGACACCGCAACCAAAGAGCCACTCTCTACCAAGGTTTGGCTCAACGGGGCTCAGAAACAGTCACTCCTTTTCCTGTTCTCACTCCTCACCAGACCCTTAACAGCATCACAAAATGTCTGACTTAGTTTTGTTTTCTCCACACCATCCAGCAGAGCAGCTCTCACCCTGGCTGCACCTGAGAATACCTGAATGGCTTCCAAAATGCTGATGTTTGGGCCTCACTACATGTGGGCCAGATCAGAACCTCTGGCTTGAAACTATATATTGTAATTATTCAAATATTTAGTCATGATAAAGGTACTATAGTATCTTTCCCGTAACTTTATTGATACCAAAAATAAAACAGTACTATTTGAACTAGTTCTTAAAGTACAATATTGTATATTAATCATTAATAATTAATATCTTATAAATAACTTAAATGAATCAGTACATATCCAAGTGGCATCTATTGTATTCTTAGGATCCACAAGTCCCATTAGAATTTTTAGATTTTATGTTTTAATTTCAACGATCTTTAAAAATAGACTTTTCATGCTATTTTTTAAAAAATCTTTGAAGTGATATTCCTCAACTAAAGGGCATGTTCACAGACTTTTAATTTCTTAAGTCAGTACTTCTCAACATTTCAGAAAACAGTGCTACAAATAATTTATAAATTCACATGCCCACAAATTACATAAGTGACAACAAAATTGCGTTTGTACACAAGGCTAGAAGTAGACCCTATTTGTTATCAGGAGAGAAGATACTGTCATTTGTTTTATTTTGAGGAAAGATAAGATGCTGTAGTATACAGTAATGATAGTTAAGTGCTACTGCATAATATCAGATCAGCTTAAAAGGAAAAGAAATCATAGTTCTCGATTAATGGCTAAAGTGAGTAGCACCTAAGGAAATTAAATGAATTAAAGGATCTTCCTGTGACTCAACTAATGGAATGTTATTGAAAAGGGAAAGGTATGGGCTGGACTCAGGGTTGTGTTTTAGCAGCCTTGTTGTAACATATTAGCCCACCCCTTGAAAGCGTATATACTTCAGCACGTCAGAAGCTCCATGACAGTAGGGGTTTGTCTCATTCTCCCTGTGCCTAAGGCAGCACCAAACCCACAAAGACACTCAACAAACATTTCTGAAATAACAAACCGCCATCCTCTTATTATCTTTTGCTTTCTATCCTTATTTTCTCTATATCCTTAATTTCTTACTTTTTAACTCTTATGTTTCTGTAAGCTACCTGAAGACATATGTCAGTAAGTTAGGCTATTAGAAAACCAATACATTTTTAAAGAACTGGATGTAAGGGAATTCCCATGAGCAGCATATCTCCCTGACTTTGCCCTTGGAGTAGTGCCTCCATTACATGCTGGTCAGAGCACACACTAATCACAGCTAATCCTAGGAGTTCCCTTTCAGGCCCTACTGATCAAACTGTACCATATTTTTTTCACTATTGAGCTGTCTGGTTAAACAGTCGGGACAATGCATTTGAATTGCTTCATAAAATGGTACACCCTCCAAAAAAATTTTAAAGTGTAGCCGCTCTTTGCAGAGATATCTGACCTGGGCTTGTAAGTTCACCTCAACACCTGCAATGCACTTCTCAGGCAGGCAGTGGCTACCTCTCCTGCAGGGAGCCCATGCTGGCCGGTCAGTCCCAGGAACAGGGTGTCCAAATCTTCCTCTTTCCTCTGCTGGGAACACCTTTTCTAGTTCCTCTTCTGTTTGGGTGTTGGGAAGCACTGAGCCCTGACTTCCCTTCTTGTCTCGTTTCACTTCCTCACCTACCAAGCCCCTGTCCGGTCAGACCACCTAATGCCTTCAGTACTTTTATTTCTGTCTAAAAATGAATGGAATTGATTTCCAATATGGGGTGGCACCATGGGTTCTAACATTGGAAGGAAGAGCTTAAAAGATCCAACCTTCCACTCAACAAGAAAGGGGTCCTCGAACATTCTTCTTGAGTCAGCTTTCCAGCTCTACGTAAATGCCAGCAATCACTGCTTCTTGCCTCAGCAACACGAGGCATTTCTGGGAGTTATGATAAAAACTCCCAGAGTTCATGGATCACTGGCTTCCAGACTTTGGATTTCAGGGATCTAGATAGGGTGTCAACTTTTCATTTTGCCAAATAAGGACATTAAAAAATTAACAGATGGGGGAATCTACTATCTATAATCTACAATGACCATAATTTCATAAGAGGAAGGATATTTTACAAAATGTCAAAAAGCTAATGTCAAAAAGCTGTACTATGAGAACAAAAATTAAATTGGATAAATGTTTGTTTTCTTTTTAAAAATCTCACCATTTCGTTCTCATTTATCTTGTACCATAGAAACAAGTGAGCCGTTGATCAAGACTGGCAGCAGGCTGGACTGTGGTAACAAGTGGCCATGGAGCAGAGTTATTTCCCCTATCGCTGGGTGCCCTTGAGCAGCTCACTCGGTGCCCCCCAGGCCAAGCCCACTGACCACGGCATACAAATGACGCTTGTGGGTAAAGACTGGGCCGATCTAACTGTGCTCTTGACACAGTTTAGGATTAAATGAAGCCACAGACGTGATCGACAGAAAGTCTTACACAAAGATATAGCAATGATTGCAATAGTAAACTTCTAGTAAACTCCAAGTTCCCAAAAATGCAAATTGACTGGGCAAGAGTCCCAAATGTAGTATGAAGTATAGACATGGCATATTAAAATTAAAATGTACTATACCTTGACTTTAACTCACCTGAATCAAAAATACTATGTTGAGCTAGTATGTATTAACTAAATAGTAGAGCTACAGTGGAACATACCCAGCCAGGAGGAAGGAGGCTGGGGGCTAGCCCCGGATATCCCACCAAGTGGGTCTATGGCCTTAGGTAAGTTTAGTCTTTCCATATTCAGTTCAATTAAAAGGATTTCTAGGGCCAGTTCAGCTTGAAAATTCCCCATGTCATATATAATAGTGTGTCACCTCTGAAAATTTACAAGACCTCAGGGAATGAGAAGGATGGTCTGCATCTTCTAAAAAGCTGACCACTTAGATTATCCTGTGAAGCATAAGGATCCACACTATGGGATCCCCAAAAGTATAACACCTACCGCCCTGAACCAAAGAGCTAAAGGGTACAACCTAATTAGCTCCAAAATCAACATACATTGACTGAAGAATCCACTGTGGGCAAACAAACAAAAGTAAATGTTCTCCAGGTCCTTCCTCCTAGAGTCGTACAGTGTCCAGCAATCAGTGGATGGGAGCCACCATTTACTGTGACAGGTATGTCCCCTGCATTTCCTCAAACCTTGACACAATCCTGCAAGGCTGGCATTATTATCTTTATAATATGCATAAGAGAACCGAGGCTCAGACCAGTTAAGTGCAGTCTAAGGTTACAACATGAGGGGCAGGATTCAAACAGAGGCTTCTCTGACTTTAGAGCCCATGTGATTTTCCCCACAGTGGTCATGTTGCATTCCTCACACCACTTTTTTTTGTAATTGATTTTGAGAGAGGGGGGCTGGGGAGAGGGAAAAGGAGAGAGAGAAACATCAATTTGTTTTTCCACTTATGTATGCATTCATTGGCTGCTTCTTTTATGTGCCCTGACTGGAAATCAAACCCACAACCTTGACCCATAGGGATGATGCTCCAACCAACTGAGCCACCTGGCCAGAGCCTCCCTCACAACTTTGGCACACCCAGGAGATTGGATCAAAAAACCTGGGGTGCCTCAGACTGATCCCTGTATTCACCCAATGGTCATTTCTGGTGATTTTCAGGAACCCTCCCTTTAGGGTTCAACCTTGGGAATACCTGCGCTCTCTCCTCTCTGAAAGCTCTCCTTCCCAGAAAGACCAACGAGGTATTCAAGTGCCCACCAGACTTTCAACAGTATGAACAGACTTAGCATACAAGCTTTCCATATACTGGCAAGTTTGGGGGGCAGGTCAGAACTTGCTACCTAAAGCAGGGAGATCTGAGATTCCAAGAGCGAAAACTCACCCAGGTTCACCTGATACAAAATAGGGTGTTGCTGGGGCACAATGGGTCCACATGGTGATCCTGGGTGAGTTTCTTTGGAATCCTACCGGCCAAATAAGTGTTGACATAAGTACATCCAAAATTGTAGAGGATTTTTATAAGAATGTATTTCAGCCAAAACTGACGACAATACTGGGAAACAAGATCTCCAATGCTCCAGAGAATAACAGTTTTGGTTTCTTTTATACACTTTGAATTAAGGAGAGGACATAAGGGTGATTACATGATGGTGGGATAAAGAAAGGAGAGGCTTGATTACAGGATAGTTAACAAGATTATGTTCTCTCTTAAGGGTGGTTATACTTCTGAGGGGCCTGAAAAAGAGGCATTTCAATTAACCTAGATGCTCAAAAACAATGGACAGGGCTTGCTTAAGGCAAAGATAAACCTTTTACGAAAAAGTTATTTGCCTGGAGTGTGACTACCCATAATGACCTGCCCAGTTAGGCATTTATGATCGTATCATACTGTGTGCTTAGTTTAGGCTAGATTTATTAGTGTCCCTGTTTCATCCAATTAGTCTGACATTCAGTTCCAACCTGGCTTACTCAGATCGACGTTAAACCCTTGCTATTTAAGGCATCGCCCAAGGTCCTTATTAGAACCTGGTACAGACTAAGGAAGGAGGGAAGGAAAGGAAGAAGGGAGGAAATAAATTAGCATGTTATAAACCTCCTATGTGTCCAACTCACCCCATCCCCCTAAACAGCTTACAAATATTTCTCACTTAGTATACATAAAAATATATTGGATTAGTATTAATGCCCCAATTTTTAGAAGTGGAGACTAAAGCTCAGATAGGTAAAACTCCCCCAAAGCCTGGATTCTAAACCAGATCTAATACTCAAGTTCTGCTGCATTCTTCCTACTATTCCAACTCACCTACATAGAATATCATACCAAGAAAAAATTTTCATGAGATATAAGTCACAAACCGTAAAATTCAATTCAGTGTTGTTTTTTTCATATATTCACAAGATTATAAAACTATCACTACTTTATAATTTCAGAACATTTCCATCACCTCAGGCCAATTAACAGTCACTTCCCATTCTCCCTTTCCCCCCAGTCTCTGGCAACCACTTTCTGCCTATTAAGTTTTCCTATTCTGGATAGTTCATACAGGCGAAATCCTATTATAGTATCCTTTTGTGTCTGGCTTCTTTTTGCTTAGCATGTTTTCAGGATTCATCCATGAACTGTATCTACCAGTACTTCATTCCTTTTTAGAGTTGAATAATCCATTGGATGGAAATGCCACATTTTTTTATCCATTAAGGAGTTGGGCACTTGGATTGTTTCCACTTCTTGGCTATTATGAATAATGCTTCTACAAACACTTATGTACAAGTTTTTGTGTGGGTATATGTTTTTAATTCTCTTCTGTATATATACCTAGGAGTGGAATTGCTGGGTCATATATTAGTAACTCTGTTTAATCTTTTGAAGAAATATCAATTATTTTCCAAAGTGGCTGGATTATTTTACATTCCCACCTGCAGTATGCGAGGGTTCCAATTTCCTCAAATCCTTTTTCATCATAGTAATCGAGAGGCTGTAATTTGGTATTGCTCTTTGTAATTTTGATTTACATTTTCCTAATGACCAGTGGTGTTGAGTATCTTTTCATGTGTATATTGACCATTTGTATATCTTCTTTGGTGAAAGTATTCAAATTGTTTGTTTGTTTTTAAGTTGAGGTATTTTTCTTTGTATTGTTCAGCTGTAAGTGTTCTTTATATAGGCTATATACTAGGTCTTAATCAAATATATGATTTGCAAATATTTTTTCCATTATTTGGGTTGTCTACACTTTCTTGATACTCACCTTTGGAGAACAAAATCTTTTAATATCAATGAAGTCCAACTTAACTATTTTTTCCTTTGGGTGCTTTTGCTTTAGGCATTATATCTATTAAACTGTTGCCTAATTCAAGGTTATGAAGATTTATACCTATGTTTTCTTCTAAGAGTTTTATAGCTTAAATTCTTACATTTAGGTTCTTGATCCATGTTGACTTGATATGGTGTGAGGAAGTGGTCCAATTTCATTCTTTTGCATTTGGACATCCAGTTGCCCCAGCACCATTTGTTGAAAAAACTATTCTTTCCCCAATCAGATTGCCCTGGCACCCTTGTCAAAAACCAGCTAATTACAGATAAACAGGTTTATTTTTGAGCTCTCGACTCTTCCATTGATCTGTATGTCTACCCTTATGCCAATATCCCACTGTATTGACTACTGTAGCTTTGTAGTAAGTTTTGAAATTGTTAAGTGTGAGTTCTCCAACTTTGGTATTGTTGTTGTTTCAAGATCATTTCGGCTATTCTGGGTCTCTTGTAGTTTTCAGTGTACAAGCCGTGTTTCTTTTGTTAAATTTATTCAGTATCTTTATTGAATATCTTCAAGTTTACTGATACTTTCTTCTAACAAATTTGTTGTTAACTCCTTCTAGTGAATTTTTCATCTTAGTTATACTTTCAACTGCAAATTTTTTGGTACTTTTTATCATCTCTATCTCTTTATTAATATTCTTTATTTTGTGAATCATTCTTATATTTTCCTTTTATTCTATAGACATGGTTTCTTTTAGTTCTTTGAACATATTTACAATACTTGAGTTAATGTCTTTGTCTAGTAAATCCAACATCCGGGTTTCCTTGGGGACAGGTTCTATTGGCTGGAGTATTTTCCTGTGTATGGATCATATGTTCTGTTTTTGGTATGTCTTATAATTTTTTTGTTTAAAAAAACATTTAAACATTATAATGTGGTCATTCTGGACACCAGATTCCCTCCAAGGGTTTGCTGCAGTTCCCATTCATCATTATTGTTTGTTGCTGTTGCTGTAGCTGTTGTTTGTTTAGTGACTTATCTGAATTGATTCTGTAAGGCCTATATTCTTTATCATATGTGGTCACTGATGTCACTGCTCAGTTAGCTTAGTAGTCAGCTAACGAATAGACAGAGATATCGTTAATGCCTTGCACCAGTGTTTCACAGCCTTTGCCAAATTCCTCTGTGGGTATGTTTTGGGGCATACGTTCACTGATTAGATAGGCAGTTTACGACTCTGCCTTGGTCTTATTTTCCTGCCCGTGCAGAGCCAGAAATGAGAGATTAGGGCTTTCTTGGGTATTTCTTGGGCATGTCCATAGCCCTGTACACACACATGTCCTTCTAGACTCCCAGGAATTTGTCAGAGCTTTTCAAAGGCCCCAACCAACATTTTATTCCCCAGTTTTTTCTTTTACGTTTTTTGCTCAGCTCTTGATTAGTCCCAATTTGAACCACAGCCTCAGGCAACTGCAATGTTAAAAAAGTCCCTTTCTTTATTTTTACCAAGTACCCTAACAATAAGACTGTTTGCACATTCTGATTCAGGTCAAATAAAGACAATTCTGTGAGGATGCAGCTTCTGCAGAGAGCTCCAAACCAATTCTGCTCCATTCCACCGGCTGTCCATTTGCTGGTTTTCATGCCTACCATTGCCAGGCTGCGGGGTTTCTAAGGTTGCTGCAGAGATAGGATGAGGGGATGGGAATAGGACAAGTTAAAATGTAATAACACTCACTGTGCTTAAAAAGATTCAGCCATTTTTCTTAAACAAACGCTCCCGAGATTGTGGCAAGCTTTGATTAATATCTAGAGTTCAGGAAAGGTTGATTTGGGGCCATTTTTGTTAGTGTTCTCACTGTTTTTCTGGAGGAGTGAGTTTTTCAGAGGTCCTCAATCCACCATTCTATAAGTACTTCTCTTAAAAAATAGTTTATAAATATCACCTTAATTCAATTCTACATATTTTGTTTTCTTTCTACTCACATGGTAGAATATTTCTGCCTTCTTTTTTCCTTCAGTGAGTACATCAGAAAAGAGATATGACAAACATGTTTTCTGATTTTTAAAGTAGTTTCCTTGCTCTACAGTGCAAGATGGACCAAAGCTGCTTCTTTCCAAATATAAATCCAGAAGCACAATGTTTTTAGTTCTGTGCTAGTCACAAAACGAACTGGGATTGGAGACATGTTCAATTAAAGAGAGTGAGAAATGGATACATAATATTCCAAGAAAAGAGAGCTTCTAAACCTGAGTTTCCTACAGGGAGAAGAGTGGAGTTTCTAAATGAGCCAGGTATATAATGATCACTCAGCCCCTAATTTCACTTCACCAGCATTAAACATTTCTCCACAGCTTTCTTCAAATAGCAAGTACTAAGGTGAGTGAAACACAAAATAAATCCATACTCAGTACATTCCCTTTCTTGAGCAAAATTGGAATTGATAAAGGATCATGGTGACAAGTTTCAGAAGCCAGGGAGTGGTTAGAGTGGAATTTGCATGTATGACCTCACCCAGAAACTCCAACCCCAAAGCATATAAACAGGTGAGGTCTTACCCAGCTCTATACCCAGCAGTGCCCAAACAGATCAAGATCATGGCAGTCCTTGGGTCCACGCTGCCATCTCTGGGGCTGTTTCTGTGCCTCGGAATGCTGTTTATTTCTGCCAGCTCTTCAGATGAGAGTGACACCTGCATGCTCTTCAGTGCAGTCATCCCCAGCACTGGCATCAAGGCCAATTCAGATGTCTATGAAGACAACAAGGCCTACACAAGTGAGTAAAGACATTCCCTCTGTTGTCTTTTTTTTTCTCTAAGGGGAGTTCACCAGAATTTCGGAACATAACTCTCCATCTCTTCTCTCATTTACACAAAATATGTGTTTTTGACCTGAATGGGCAGTAGGGGCAGAAAGAATGAGAACATGTGAGAGAGTGGGTTGGGTGGAAATATTTCTGCATATTCCCTGTGCCAACTTGAGCAACAAGGAATCATTAAGTTCCCCCAGGTTAACTGGGACCCAGCAAGAGCACACCCCCAGGAAGTCCTGACTTAAAATCGGCCTGTTTATTATCTTAAGGGACAATAATTGCATCACGCTTTGTAATCTTTTCACACCCATTTGATAAAATAGTGCTATTTTGGATGACTATGTATTGCGCAACTCCAGCAGGCACTGTTCACTTGTGGACATTTAGTCCACAAGTGAAAAATCTCGTTCACTGGACAGGGAAAATATTGCTATGCCATCTTCTATATAAGGAGCCTGAAGCTGAGAGAAGTTAAATGATTTGCTCAGGGTCTCATTGCCAGTAGGTAGCAGAACTGGCTCTGGAATCTTGTTCTTTTCATTCCTAACCCAGTGCTTTTCTTAGAGGTGCCTAGTAATATTTTATAAATATCCCTTTTGGGATCAGCCAAACCTACAAGTCAAGGTAAGTGCTTTCTAAATGCTTTCATAAAAACATTTAATATGGTGACTTACATGTATTAATTCATTTAGTCCTCATAACAACTTGTTAGGTGGAGACCACTGTCATTCATGTTTTGTAGATGAAAAAACAGAAGTAGAAATGCTAGCAGCTTTCTCAGGCCACAGAGCTACTTAAATGGTGGAGCAGGGATATGACCCTGAGCAATCTATCTTCAGAGACTCTGCCCCTAACCACTACACTATATGCCTCCCGATTATAGTAATGAGAGCCGATACTTACTGTGTGCTGAACAGGGTTCTAAGGGTCAGTGTTATTATCTTCCCATTTTACAGATGACAACTGAGGCACAGTTAAGTTAAAGTTTTACCCAAGACCTCTAACATAATGAATATTTCAGCCTAAATAACAGTCCAGTTTTATTCAGTCAGCCTGTCCAGCTTCAGAGCCTGTCTTCTTATGTACTATGTTATCCTGCCTCTCTTAAAACTCTAACCAAGTTTTGCAAAGACTACCAGGGTGATACCCATACCCATGGTCTACTGACTCCAAGCTTCAGCAGGTAAATGGCTATAGCCTGCCTTTACACACCCATGCCAGCTTATAGTTTGCTCTATTTTTTTCATGGGGACTGTCACTAAATGCCTCGGTTATGATAAGGCTCACTTACGTCCTACTCGCTCAGGCAGTGGATCTTGTCCTACAGGGCAGGGAGGATAATCTTGTAATTCAAGATGAAGGAGGGCATATGTGTGACCATGTATATGGGAAAGGACCCGGGGGGCCAGAGGGACTACTGCAAAGAGATTATAGACCTCTGACTTACAATACATCCCAAGGTGAAGGGTTTTCCTGTTGAAATCGAAGAAATAGAAACCTCCCCTCTGACGGCAGGGTAGGGGGTTGCGGAGAGGAGGGATGATGAGCTTTCTGAAAGCAGTAAGACAGGAGAAAAAAAGAGTCAAAAGGTGATCAGTAAGACACCCTAAAAGGGAAAGAACCCTTGAAAGGGAACAGGCTGGGTGAAAGGGAAATCACGGCATTTACAGGGGTAGCGGTGGAGCAGTGGGAGAGGGGAAGGAGGAAAGGGTGCCAGGTACGTCCCTAAGCTACGTCTGATTTCATCTCAGAGTGTGCTGCAGTTCTGCAGTACACTGTAGGAATGGTTTAAGTTGAGTCAAAACCCTGGGCCCACAAGAGGTTTGAAGTGCCAGCTTCCACACCTAGGATTACAAAACAGTCTCCACGATTTCCCTGTAGAGTCTCATTGCAGGACTCGGCTAGATGGGGCACTAACTTTTAGGGAGACCAGGTAAATACCCACACAACTAACTTCTCCTTATTTTGATTTTGAAAATATCTAAATTTCAGGGTTTGTGTCAACATTGGTAAGTCATGTATAAATGGCTTAGTAGGTCCCAAGACACAATGGCAGCTCACGCAATATCTTAGAACAGATTCCCTAGGTCTGTCTTCATATCATTGAAAGAAACCCCTAGGCAATGACATTTATGTTAAGGTTGTACTAGGTAAGCATCTGCCTCCATTTTTTACTTCTATGGACAAGAGGGTTGTAACTCGCCTGTCTTTTTTCCTGAATCTTCAGCTTTAACAGTATTCTGTATACAGCACAACCTATTAAATCAATTAGTGGTTATTTACTGCCCTACAGGAGCCCAGCACTGGGCTGGCCAGATACTGATGCAGACGGAACCACAGTATACAATTAAGCCAGAATGTAATTAAGCACTCAACTCTACAGTAAAAAATGTAAATGTTTCAGGAGTGAGAGGTAAAGAAGGCTGAATTGGCCCAGAGGCTGGTCATAAGCAGGATCTTAGAAAGTTAATGGGAATGAAATGTGTGATGAGAATGAAGTAAGGCTTCCACACAGACAGCCAGACGTGAAGAAAGACCAGGTCCAGGTGTGAGTCAAGTGTGTCTGCAGAAGCAGAGGAAGACTGGCTGCCTGTAGAGCGGGAGCACAAAGGGTAGAGTGAGCTAGGTTATGAGGATCATAAAAGCTACATGCTGGGTCCCGTAACTGACAGAACAGAAGCAGAAATGTTTAGATGCTCTAGAAGTAAGAGGACTTTAAAGGTTCGGGAAAGGAGTGTCTCTGGATGGAAGCGTTACGTGTGGATGTCTGATCTGGCCGCAGCCTGAAAGGAGGAGAGCACGGAGACCGAAAATCCAAATAAAACAGATGCCTAGGAGAGAAGAAAGGAGGATATGAGCCAGAGAGAGAGAGGGAAAGCAGAAGAAAGAACAGAGGCAAGAGTGTGCCCATGGGAGGGCTGACAGATCTGATGACTGCCTGGATGACGCCAGCACTTTTCAGAATCCGCCTCGCCATCACGCAGGCATCTAGGGCAAATGCCACGTTCTCACTGAGCAAGTCAGGACCCACAGGATCTGGCTCAGCCCACGTTAACTGGCAATTGCAAATAAACAGGACAGAGAAGTGTTTTGTGCTAGAAATAATAACTGCAGTTTACCTAACAACCACCATGTATTAAAGTCTTTGCATTGTTCTCTTTATTCCTTTCAAGGTAGGGTATTGTGATCTCCATATAAAAAGGGTAACATCATTATGTCCAGATCTAGAAACCAGGCCTGGTACAAAAAGGTGCTCAATAAATATTTATGGAGTGAATGATGAAGAATAAGGAAGCTGAGGCTCAGAGGTGAAATGACTTGTTAGAGCTAGAATTCAGAACCAGGACTGCCTGATCCTACTCCGCTACATGTCTGATATTCTTTGGTTTGTGACAGAGAAGTCCTTGGAGGAACTTCGGAAGTCTGAAAGTACCCTGGCGAACACCTTGGCACTGAGGAATTCCTTCAGAAGGGATCTTCTAAAGAAGGAAATGAAATATTCCCTTGAAGTTGTCTCCCAATTACAAACCAGAATTCTGAAATTAACAAGTGGAATTAACAAATATCAGTGGGGTCCCCTCAAGTGCATCCCAGGCTAGGTCATAAGAGACTCACCTGAGTGGAGAAAGTTAGGGTACTCTAAGGGGTCATTTGACAGTTACCTGGACTAGGGCCCCAGGGGCTCAGAGGCCCCCCTTCCCTCACCCTCAACAACAGAGACCAAGAGCTTCAGCAGTTCTAGGACATTTCCAGTTTTCAGGAAGAACTTCCCAGAGGGCCCACTTGACCCGTTCCCAAGCATCAACCCCTACTCTTCCCGCATTCCACACCTCCTGAAAGAAGGGCAGAGCACATTCACATTCATCCTCTTCATCTGACAAATGAGATCCAGGCTCAAGAGGTTAAAAGCCAGCCTCAAATCTCACCCCTGGTATGTAACAAAACCAGGACCAGAGAATAGGTTTCCTTTTATCTACCTTTTACTATAGAAAATTTAGAAAACATTAAAAAGCAGTAGGAAGAAAAGAAAAATCAGCTGTAATGCCACTACCAAGAAATCATCGCAGTTAATATCTTGATGGCTTTCCTTCCAGACTTTTTTCAGCTTCTATAAAAATAGGACCACACTATATGTACCTGCTATTTGTAACTTTTTTTTCACAGTTCATTTTGATTTCATGACCCTCATCCCTTCTTGCTCCATAGATGGCTGATTGTCTCCTTATCATTTCCTCCTAGTATTGGTTCCTGTGAGTTACAGTACCCACTATGTGGTCCTGCGAGCGCTGGACACAAACAACAGCTCCATAGGCCTCTGGCACAAAGCAGACCTGGCCTGCAACAGCAGCGTCCTGTATCTCACGAAGGGTTTACGTGAAGGGCTCTTCGAGGCCAGCTGGAAATCTCCTCCTTCCACCAACATAACTACAGTCGAGATACAGTAAGAACCTCTCTACATAGGATTTGGGCTTTTGCAATTTCATATTGGGTTTATGCAGTTTTACACTGACCTTGGAGGACTCCAAATACAATCTAGATGTGATGCGGAGAATTCAGTACCTACACTCCTTTTCTGCCTCACCATTTTTGTCCTACCTTTTATTTATAGGAGTTTATACATACACACACACACACACCACATGTGTTTCACATAAACAGAACTAGTGTTAAAGAAAACCAGAGCTGGACAGTGTTAAAGCAAAACGAATGAATGAAAAAATATATAGATACATACATTCATAATACATATATATATATATATAAAGTAAATATTTTATTCAGGATTATTGCAATAGCAGAAAAGAGACTTCATTATAGAACCAGGCTCAGTTATGAATATAACACGGGCACATGGAAATTAACAATCAAGGGGCAGGGTGAGAGTCAGTGGAAGGAAAATTACTGAAAGGAAACATCAAGGCCTACAAGGTAGGTGAGGGATTTCTGGCTAAACCGACCTAACAGGATTATTGCTAAAGGGCATGCCAATGTGATGAGATATCACCTGGAGGATGGCAGAAATTGAGGAACTCAGTCACACATTAAGGGTTACCAGATATCGAGGGTAAGAAGTTCTCGTTAGCCCTGGCTGGTGGGGCTCAGTTGGTTGGGTGTTCCTAAAAGCAAGAGGTCACTGGTTCAATCCCCAGTCAGGGCACATACATGGGTTGCAGGTTTGGTCCCCGGTCTTGGCGTGTGTGAGGGGCAACTGATCGATGTTTCTCTCTCACACCAATGTTTCTCTTCCTCTTTCTCCCTCCGTCCCCCCACCCTTTCAAAATAAATAAAATCTTCAAAAAAATTATTTAAAAAGAAAAAAAGAAGTTCTTGTTAAACTGACTTAGAAGGGGTCTTGCTAAATCTGGATTTTACAAGCAGTGCACAGGTGCCTAGGAGGAGGTTCCAAGGCCTGACTGAAGTTTGGTCAAGCAAAGAATCTTTGCCACTGGGCACCCAGTTCGCTTCAAATTCTCTGTATTCAAACTGGAGAATCATTTCTTAAAACACAGATTCCGTTTGGAAATGGTTTACCAACAGAAAGTGTGATGATTGTGTAATAACTGGCTTCCTAGTGTCACACCAAATGGACATGCTCTCATACCAAGGTGAGACAAACTGGGGGCTCACGTTGCATGTTAACAAAACCTTCCTCCCAGCCAGGGATTTGATACCAAGTTTACTTTACAGACCAAATGTTGAGAGGTCCTCACAGTCTTGGCCTGCCATTTTGGGTTAACAGCACAAGTCTGGCCATTAGGCCGCGGCCACTGTGAACAACAACCAAGTCTCTGTGGACAGTGGTGGTGGTGATGCTGTCAAGCCACCCCACACTCACCTGCCATGCCCAGGGCCTGCTTGGACCTAGATGGCTCCCACAGAGTGACCTGCAAGAGTAGAGTCCAAAACAAGATGCTACAATCCAGCCTCACAGCTAGAGCAGTCTCTTTGAGGCCAGCCAATGCTAATTAGGGCAATGACTTTTCCTTTCATGTCTCCTCATTACAGCAACAAAAGATAAAAGACCAAGCAGTGACAATCTGCAACAGAAACAGCATACTCACATTGACAGCGTGGTCTCCAGGCCCTTCCTTCTTACTTACTTACTTATTTATTTATTTATTTATTTATTTATTTATTTTTTAGAGACAGGAGAGTGGAAGGACAGGGAGAGTAACATTGATGTGTGATTGCCTCTCACACGCCCCCTCCTGGGGACCTGGCCTGCAACCCAGGCATGTGCCCTGACTGGGAATCGAACCAGCGACCCTTGGTTTGTAGGCCAGTGCTCAAACCACTGAGCCACACCAGCCAGGGCCTCCAGACCCTTCCTGACTCACACCCCACTGTGATGCACTGGTTTCTCTGCTTGTCTGCAATGTACACACATGGCCTTGATCAGCAAGGCTGACAAGGAGAGGGGAGCAGCATGTGTGATGGGGGATAAAGAAAGCAGGGAACTCCACTGTGCTGGGTAGGGCACAAAAGCTGTATGAAGAGATGCCTGGCCATGAACTTTACAATGAGGTTTGGTGAGGCAAGGCCTTTACAGAAATGATTACTGAGGTTAAACATCACCTCCTCAAGAAAACATTTCCTGAACTCCCAGATAAGTTCTAGATCCCCATTTTTACTCTCACAACTTCCGCTGCTTTGTCAGGGCACCTGTCACCACTGTGATCAATTACTTAATTTGTTAGTTGATTATTCATTTAAAATCTGCCTCTCTGAAGGGACCATAAATGCCAAAAGGGTTAGACTATACCTGTCTGGTTCACCACTGTCCCCTCGGCACCAAGCGCAGTGACTGGCATGTGGTGCACTCATTAACTGTTAAATGTATAAACAAGAGGCCGATATAATAATTGACCTACTTATATAACAACACACCAAGATCTACAGACTATTTAATAAACATTAAGCACCTACTATGTGTCAGTCATTGCTGACAACGGAACCTGCTCTCAAGGAGCTCCAGTGCAGGGAGAGGCTCATAGCAAGACAGTGCAGCAAAGGGGCATGTCTCTCTGATGGAGAGCTGTCTGGATTAACGATAATACGGAAAACAACTTCATAGAGTTACTGTTAAATCTGTGAGCAGATGTGGCCAACATGGATGTTACAGGCAGAAGAACTGGCTTGAACAAAGACCAGAGGTGTACGGCAGCCTGTGGGGGGTTCAGGGTGGTGAAGTTGGCTAGCGTAGGGGATAGACATGATCTCCTCTGGAGCAAGATCAGGAAGGATCTTAGTTAAGACAATATAAATCGGACCAGTATTTAATGATCTGCTAATTGTGCTGTAGAGACAGTGAGCACAAAAGGAACTAAGAGGTTGGAATCTTCTGGCAAGGCTGATATGTGAGCGGAACTTATGAATTCTACAGCTGAGGTCCTCACCATTATCTCTCATTGATTTACCCTCCACAGAGCCTTTGCTGTCAATAACTACAGAGTGGCTACATTTTCTTCTCTGAAACTGAAAAAACAAGGTAAGTTCCTTTGAAGCCTATTTACATATCTGACAGTGAATTCCATCAGCCTGGAAAGTTACTTCATGGTTACCCAGAAGAAAGTCTCATAGTCATGCATTACCCAGATATCAGCTGGGCTGTCTAGCACCTTGAAACATATATAAGATTAGCTCAACCCCTTATCCTATGCCCTGGAGGAAGAAAAAAGTCATCCCCAAAGTTTCTGCCAATTTCTAGGGGCCTTATGTTCTCACAGTCAGCTGTGGCTCCAGAATCCTGCTTCCTCAGGAGCCATTTCTATCAATGCCACATAGATACCACATGAAAGTCAGCTCCTTCCTTGATTTCCACAGAGACTTCCAACTCACATAAAACCTTTACAGGTATAGCAGGCTTTATAGGGAAGAGGGCGCAGATTTGCACAAAGAAGGATGGACAGCATAAAAATACCAAAAATTGCATCCGTTCTCAGAATGGCCTTTGGCCAGCACCACTACCACCAGGAATTGCCACTGGTTTTTCCCAGGCCGGAGCCCTCAACTTCAAACCATCCTCAGGCTCCTTGCCCTTCTTGTCTCCTCTCTGTCCCCTTCTTTCTCTCGCCTCCATCTAGGAGCTAAAACAAATTCAAGAAATTGAAGTTCAGAAAATATAGGTAACTTGCCTAAGTTCACACAGAAGGTAAATGGAAAAACTAGGACTCAAATTCCACGTCTTATACTTTTTACACTTTTCTTAGACTTACATCAAAACTATGAAGACAATCCTTTCTTTGATGAAGTTTTTAAATATAAGGTTCAACCAGGAATAAGAAATATTACTCTTTCTCAATGTCTAGATAACAAGTCCCCCTCAGGAGCCCCCAAACATTGAAATACATCTACTACACTGCCCATTTTGCCACCAGTTATACAATGCAAATGTGGTCAAAGGGATATCTATTTTCAAAAATAAATTTTAAAGTGATTATGCCTAATGAAACTATTACCTAAATGCCTTAACTGTTTCCTTGGTAGTTTTCCCTCTGTGAAAAAAGACTGGATGTTATTTTCTTCCTCAAGGACATTTTCAAGATGAACGGGAGTGTAAATGCTAAGAAAGGGGAAAATAAGTTTGTTCTAGTCAGGACTCCTTATCTCCATGCTAATAAAATCCAGTTGAAAAAAACGAAAATATAGTGGTGTGTCAGACTTCCTGGCTTAGTAAGATGCCAGAGAAATGTCTGGGGAAATGCTAAATGAGATAAGGCAATGTCACAGACTTAAAAGCACCCTCAAGGTAGGCAGAAGAACCATGGGCCTAAGCAAATCACTGGACATTTCCCTTCTTTATAGTCCCCTCAGTGGCCAGCTCAGACCCTTGAAGGCATCATTGCTAAGCTCCAGCTTTTCCAGGATCAGATATCCCACCCACCACCCACTTCCCACCCCCATAGGGTTGCAGGCTTGGCTTTCTCTGTGTCTCAACAAGGCAGCCTCAGAGAACACCTGTGTGTCAGATACTGCATGGGAAAATGACCAGTGCCTCAGAAACCATGGGAAGAGATTCAAGGGTTTGGGCAGCACTCCTTCCCACTTACTTGAAAGAATGAGTAGCCATCCTCAGGTTTGGATGGTAACTAATTCTTCTTCTCCTTCTTTTTCTTTTTTTAAATCCTCACCTGAGGATATGTTTATTGATTTGAGAGAGAGAGGGAGAGACTGAAAAACACTGAGGTAAGAGAGAGACATTGATTAGTTGCCTCCAATAGCACCCGGACCAGGGATTGAACCTGCAACCTAGGCATGTGCCCTGACTGGGGATTGAAACTGCAAACTTTTGGTGTATGAGACAATGCTTCAACCAACTGAGCCACCCAGCCACAGTGGTAACTAGTTCTTACAAGCTTTATATGCAACCTTTGAAATCAGCAAAAAAAATAATTGTGCCATTCTGGATCGTATTTGCAATGATGCATCTAATACAATATTAAGGACACTTGAGGGCTGACAACCAACCCAACAGCAAATTCAGTAATCATGTAATTAGGTATAAATTCCTTTCCCCTGTAGGACTGCGTAGACCTTAAGGGTAGAGCGTGTTCTTACTTTTTTTCCTTGGCATTCTATACCGCAGAGTTTTCTCCCTCCTCTACAAACACTTGGCCCTTGAGATGTGCGTATTGCATTTTTATTCATGAACTCTGGCTCCAGTGCTCTATCAGATTAACCTCATTTCTCTAGTGCCCACCCACTACCCACCAGAGGTTCTGATGCCATTTTTTTTCCAGCAGTGACATCATCATACTCCACGATCTCCACGACCAGGCCTACCACAACCCGAATCCTAACCACAACCCGAATCCTATATCCAACCCCATCTCCAGCCACAACCAAAAGCTTGGCCAACAGGATCTTCCTCAGCCCCATCACAGATGCCATTCAGATCCTGCTTGTCTTTCTTACCAGCAAACTCCTCTTCTAGAGAATGCTAGAAGAACAACTGTTCCTGCTTCTGCTGCATCCTCCTACGTTCCAGTTCAAGCCAGGGCTCCGTCAGTGTGTGTGAATCTTCATTCACGTTGAGGCCCTTGTGTTCTCCATGTACAACTCTCCTGCCACTGCTTTGGACCAAAAAGGAGACTGGGTTGAGAGCAGCCAGTCCACTCACTGGTGGATTTGGGGCACACACATGTTCAACTGGATCTTTCAGGACACACATTAGGCTTTTTGTAACCACTTAGACCTGGTCTGGCTGTAACCTGGAATTCTGGCTCCAGTTTTAACATGTCAACAGCCAAGTCCACGGCCAATCGAAACGTTTGTTTGTTGCCAAATGATTCCTCTGTGTCCCTGGGCCTCTCTGAGAAGAATCTTTCCTCACTTTCAAGATGATCTCAGATTTCTGACCAAACCCACACAGGTTACAGAGCTTCTACACCTCACATGACTCAACAAAGAATGGAGAAATCGTCCTTATACTGCTGGCAACACCAGTAGCATCAGAAGGACAAGAAAATAAAAATGTACCATGTCTGAGCAGCCAAAGACAGGGAAGGATTATGGCATAAAGATATTATTTTTTATGCCATACCAAATAAACTATATTTCAAACAAGAATAATGTGTTAAATTCAAATGTTTTAATAAGTGATTAATTTAAAATACAGAGAATGTTATCTATTTCTATTCATTTGTGTGAGCATTAAAAAAAATCATAGAATGATGAGAGTATGTATGTTTTCAAGGCTTGATCTACAGGTACAATTTTCTCAATTTTAATATTTTTCAAGTGTAAACCGGTCATTTTTCCCCAAATGGTGTTTTCCACTAAGAGAAACGGCAAAAAATTTATAATATTCATACTGCAATATAAAACCAAAATAAAGCATGGTGTTTTCAGTAATAACCAACAAAGTTTCTTTTAATAATTATGCTAAATTCCAAGATGCCAACAACCAATGACTGGCCTTCCTTCAGGGACAGTTTCTATCAAATTCTTCCTTTTCCCTGTGAATAGGTCATACTTTACTATTTTGTAGGTCTTTTTTTTTTTCAACTGGACATTTTGAATATTGTAATGTGGTAACACTAGAAATCACATTCTCCCTTCTCTCCGTGGTATGCTGTTGCTGTTTGTTGAGTCATCCATTTGTTTAGTGACTTTTCTAAACTATTTTTGCAAAGATTGGATTCTTGTTGTGTGGTTACTGAAATCTCCTTTGTGTAACTGCAGCAGTTAGCCAGTGACCTGAAAGATTTTCTTAAATGTCAAAATTTGGCAGCCTCCCTTCATAAGCACTCCCCTAATAGATGTGAGGGGTCTAGGGTGTTGTTGTGTTTTTTTTTTTAAGTTAGATTCCAGAGCTCTGAAAAGGTTGACTGACAGTTTTTGCCAGCTTAATGGTTGCATCAATGGAGGGACCAATTCTTGGAGTTCCTTATTTCACCATTTTCTTTGACATTACTCAGCAGCTAGTAGTATCTGCCAAGCACTGTGCTAAGAACTTTACATGCACTGTCTCATTTAATCTTCACAGCAACCCTTTGAGATACAGCCATTTACAGATGAGGACACTTGAGCAGACAGAGAAATATGATAATCTGCCCAAAGTCACTCAGTGAGTTAAGTATAAAGCTGGGTTTTGAAGAGAGGTTTGTTCCACTTCAGAGCCTGCACCCTTAACCAGGACACCCGAAGGGCTCCCTGAGCAGCTCTTCCATCACCTGAGACCCCCCAGAACAACTGGCTCCCTGGGTCATGTGACAAGGAGAGGGTCAAAGTGTCCCTTGCTGACACAAGTAGGCTGCATGCTCCAACAGCGCTCCTCCATGCCCTTCTCCCCTGCCGCCACCTCCAGGATGACCAACAGTGAATCCTGCCCCAGTGAGCTAGGAGCACATTTCATCTCAGGTCAATGTGGAGGGTGTGACAAATATCCAGCAAAGACACTCTCTGAAGCTGGGAAATTTTTACTCAGAGAAATCAGGGTGAATTCAGACAAGCAGTACAGAGACGGCTGAGCGAGAGTGCTGGGTTAGCAGGCGGGAAACCTATTATATTCCAGTTCTGCTGCAAAGTACAAAGGTAACCTTAAACAAGTGCCTTTACCTTCTTCCACCTCAATTTTTTTATCTGTTAGATAAGAGGTATCTCAGCCCTCTTTTGGGTCTCAATATTGATTTCTGTCATAGCTAGATGTAGCCTTAATGGCCTAGTCAGAGATAGTAAGTAGGTGTTATCTTAACGCCTTACCTGACTGACAAGAGGATGCTAGGAGCACTGTAAGAAGGATTCCAAAGCAAAATCCAGGCTCAGAAATAGTGTTGTACTCAACAAATGACGTCTTCCTTGAGCTCAGGGCACAGGAATTCAAGCAGCACGGGTTCCAAGTAGTTGCCATTCCTGGTTACTCTTTAAACAGGGTGGGTAGCAGAGTAAGAGTAAAGAGCTGCAGAAGTACGCTCATTCTCACTACTCTCAGGAATAGCTAATCCTGATTCTTGTATTTGTAATTAACCTCCTGATCCTAACGGGAAAGTGTGATACATCAAAGGGAAAAAAATGCACACAGGCTACTGCAAGGAAGCCCACAAACTTTAACTTTGTGCACAATAAAGAAATGAACGATACAAAGACTGTCCATCACTCCCACATTCACTTGCCCAGCCTTGTTTTACTTGTGTTTTCTTGTTCTCAGCATCATAATGCATTTTTATTCTGTGACTGAAAAGCAACTGCCTACCCATTAGTGCATTCTGAGAAAGTAGGAAAGAAAACTGATGTCTTGCAAATCTCATTACCTCAAAGATCTTCACACCCCAGAAAAAGTCCCAACCTGGTCAATAATCCAACTGTAACACCAACTATTCAGAACAGGAAAAAAAATTCAGGGTGGGCCAAAGATTGAGATAATATCTTATTTTCTGCCAACATCCACATTATTCTGTAAAGTAAATGTTGAATATATATTAATAATTAAGTAAAGCTTTATTATTTCATAAGAGTGATAGTTTATAATTATCTTAAAGCATAAACTCTGAAGCTAGGCTGCCTTGGTTCAACCTCTTTTGATTTTGTCCTTTATCAGTTGTGCGACCTGATACCAATTACTTAACTTCTGTATACCTTGGTTTCTTCATCTGTAAAATACGGAGTAAAACAGTAGCCACCTCATGGGTTCTTGTGTTGATATTAAATCAGTTAATATATTTAAAGCACCTCAAACGGCACATGGCACAAAGTAAACACTATATAACTACTTAATGCCTAAAAAATCATCACAGATGATACATTGATATATAAGAAAGTCAAGTATTATCACAATATAAATATGTGCAAATAAAATGGTGTCTATAACAAGGACTAAAATTATTAATTTCTGTTATAGATGGCTACTGTGTGACTTTCCACAATCTTTCTCCCTCTAGCCCTGACTTCATTTCCGCCCTTGAAGCTTTTTTTTAAGTTTCCACTTTATTTATTTTTATTTTTAAAGATTTTATTTATGTATTTTTAGAGAGGGGTAGAGAGGGAGAAAGAAAGGGAAAGGAACGTCGACTGGTGGCCTCCCAAATGCCCCCAAATGGGGACCTGGCCCACAACCCAGGCATGTGCCCTGACCAAGGAATCAAACCAGTGAGCTTTAGGTTCGCAGGCTGGCGCTCAACCCACCGAGCCACACCAGCCAGGGCCCACCTTCAAGCCTCTAAGTAGAAGGTACTCTAGCCTTCAGGGTCAGCTCCTAGGCTCTTTCTTTTCCTAGAAAATCTAAATAATGGGTAAAGGGTTTAAATTATTCTACAGAATAAATAGTTGAATCAGGAGAGTGAAAATTAGATTTTATTTTATTTTAAAAGATTTTATTTATTTACTTTTACAGAGAGGGGAAGGGAGGGAGAAAGAGAAACAGAAATGTGTGAGAGACACATAAATCCGTTGCCTCTTGTACGGCCCCAACCAGGGACCTGGCCCACAACCCAGGCATTTGCCCTGGATTGGAATCAAACTGGCAACCTTTTGGTTCACAGGCCAGCACTCAATCCACTGAGCCATGACAGCGAGGGTACAGAATTATTTTACTTCTGATTCCTGGACTGTATTTCTTTGAATGTGGCTGAGCAGTGAAACTAAAACATATGGACTACCCTTACCCAGCTTTATGTAAGTTACATCCATATAAATAGATAGAATGAAGTTAAATATATATACCTGATATAAGTGGAAAATAATTTAACAAATGCAAAAATATCTACATATTTGTATATGCATACATATATAACTCATATTTAAAAATAGCTTTAGACCAGATGCTTGAGTGCAACAAACTCAGAGTCTTCGGCTAAAATAACTAAATATGTAAACAAAGCACATTTAAAGAGCTTGGGAAAATTTTTGAAATCAGTATTTTAATTGTTGAGTATAATTTTATTTTTAAGCCAAACAGATATATGTTCAAATACCAGCTCTCCACTCACTGAGTGACTTTTAACAATATAACCCCAGATTCCAGGTCAGTGAACCAGAGCCAACTCTTGCCTTAAGAACGTGATGACTAAGGCACCAGGCACATGGTGGCTGGCATAATGTTAGTTCATGAGTCAAAGAATGCCAAAAACCAGAAGTTAGTTAACTGCACAGACATCAGTGCAATCTCAAATGTAGGTAGAATACATTATACCCCACAATCTGGTTAGGGTGCATTTTTTTCCTTTTCTAAAGAGTTCTCTCCTTCAAGAATGGAGCCTTGACTTTCCCCCCCAGTACTTTGGGAATTATTAAGGGTTATTATGGAAACAAACTAGGCCCTTGTTCGCTGAGAAACACAGGCTATCACAGATCTGTTTAGGTCTACATTCCAAAGGACCCATGTTCTCGGAGGTCAAACAGGTGGCATGATAAGAAGCACTCTTCACTTCCAGTCAAGATGGTGGCATAGGTAAACACAGCTCGCCTCCTCACACAACCACATCAAAATTACAATTAAATTATAGAACAACCATCACTCAGAACCATCAGAAATCGAGTTGAATGGAAGTCCGACAACAGCTGAGTTAAAGAAACCATATCCATCCAGACTGGTAGGAGGGACAAGAATGCAGAATGGGTTGGTTCCACATCCAAGTGTGATGGACAAAAATTTTGGAGGGATATTTTGGGAGTGAGGAGTCCCAGTCCCACCTCAGAGCTCCCAGCCCAGGGATTCAGTGCCAGGAAGGTAAGTCCCCATAACTTCTGGCTGCAAAAATCAGTGGGGACTGAGTCGAAGGAAGAAACTCCTGGAGTCCCAAGCACTTCCCCTTAAAGAACCCACAAACGGATTTACCAGAATCACTCCCTCTAAGCTCCAGCACCAGGGCAACAGCTTGAAAGGCACCAGTGGCATACAGGGAGGAACTTAAATGTCTGGCATCAAGGTGAAAGCTGAGGGACAGCTTTCTCCCAGACAGAAAGGTGGGAAGAGGTCATGGTCCCTTTTCTGATCCCTTCCCCACAAAGCCATAGAACTGGCAGGCAGGTGCCACAGCTAGGACTCCATCAACCTGGCTCATACTGTTTGCCCTGCCTAGAGATCCCAAAGCTCCAACCCATCCACTGTTAACAGTGGCTTTTCCATTATGAATGGCTGGTTTGGCTCACACTTCACAACTTCCTAAATTCTCTCAAACAAGAAACAGCTAGCCTCAGTGACCCCCCAACCCCTATACCTCTTGCTGAGTGGCCCCAGGCCTTGGAACTAGCAGCAGCCAGCCTAGATTCACAGCTTGGTCTTGCCTGAGAATCTCCAAACCCAGCACAAGTAGCAGTCACCTCAAGTTGCATTATAGCCCTGGAGCAGAACACAGATAGGGGCTGAACTTGGCCTGCACCACCTGGGAAATGCCTGGAACAGAGCAACCAGTGGATAGCTACAGACCACATCGGAGCACCAAGACTCTGCCATGGCACTGCTGATCCTCCATGGAGGGCAGAAGTTGGTGGTCAGTGGTCACATCAAACCTTGCAGCTGACTGGCCTGGGTAAATCTCTCCCATTGATCTGCCAACAGCAACCAAGGCTCAACTACAAGGGGAGGGTGTGCTCTGCCCACACGAAGGGTGCACCACAAGTACCCAGCTTAGGTGATAGTGGAGGCTGTGCCAGTGGACCCTACAGGACAGCTACTACATTAGGCCAGCTACCAATGACAGAGTCATAGAAGCTCAACCTAATACATAGAATCAAATGCAGGGAGGTTGCCAAAATGAGGAGACAAAGAAACATGGCCCAAATGAAAGAACAGATCAAAACTCTAGTAAAAGAACTGAACAAAGTGGAGACAAGCAATCTATCAGATACAGAGTTCAAAACACTGGTTATAAGGATGCTCACGGAACTTAGTGAGGACCTCAACAGCAAATAAAAGATCCGGTCAGAAATGAAGAACACACTAATTGAAATAAAGAACAATTTACAGGGAAACAACAGTAGAGTGAATAAAGCCGAGAATCAAATCAATGATTTGGAACATAAGGAAGCAAAAAACAACCAATCAGAACAAGAAGAAAACAGAATCCAGAAAACCAAGGATAGTATTAGCAGCCCATGGGACAACTAAAAGCATTCCAACATTTTCATCGTAGGGGTGTCAGGAGAGGAGAAAGAGCAAGAAATGGGAAATCTATTCAGAAAAATAATGAAAGAAAACTCCCCTAATTTGATGAAGGAAGCACAGAGCATCCCAAACAAGATGGATGCAAAGAGGCCCACTCCAAGACACATCATAATTAAAATGCCAAAGCTTAAAGATAAAGAGAATCTTAAAAGCAGCAAGAGAGAAGTAGTTAGTTACCTACAGGGGAATTCCCATAAGACTGTTAGTTGATTTCTCAAAAGAAACTCTGCAGGCTGGAAGGGACTGGTAATATTCAAAGTCATGAAAAGTAGGGATCTACAGCCAAGATTGCTGTACACAGCAAAGCTATCATTTAGAATCAAAAGACAGATAAAGAGCTTCCCAGACAGGAAAAAACTAAAGGAGTTCATCACCAAACCATTATCATAGGAAATGTTAAAGGGACATATTTAAGAAAAAGATCCAAACTATGAACAATAAAATGGCAATACGTACATATCCATCAACAATTGAATCTAAAACAACAAACTAAGAAAAGAAGAAAAACAGAGACAGAATCATGGATACAGACAGCGTTTTGATGGTTGTCAGATGGGGGGTGGGTTTAGAGAAATATATGAAGAGGTGAGGGGATTAAGAAGTACAAATAGGTAGTTACAGAATAGCCATGCGGATGTAAAGTACAGTATAGGAAATGGAGTAGCCAAGGAACTTATGGACCCCATGGACATGAACAATGGTGTGGGGGTTGCCTGAGGCAGTGGGCGTGCTGGGTGGAAGGGGCCAAAGGGGAAAAATTTGGGACAACTGTAATAGCATCATCAATAAAATATAATTTTTTAAAAAAAGCATTCTCTGTAACACAAGCTGAGCCCCTCTCTGCCTGGGACAAACCTACTCCCGACAAGCTATGACAATAATTGTGAACCAACCTTGTCAATGAGCCCTGAGTCTGGGCTGCTAACAAATTACAGTGTGGTGTTGAGGACTGCAGATTACTGAAAGATCCTTGATTCCGAATTCAAGTTTATCTTTAGTCAAAATAGTAGCTGGAAACTAAATTAAATTTTACCCACAAATGGAAATGGAAAATTTCCAGGGACGGCAGGCACTGTCACTCATTCAACATCTAATTATTCAATATCTGTTACGCAGCAGGCACTGAGCTAGGTCCTGAGGCAACTAGAGTGAATAAGGTAGACAAGGCTCTGGCCCTTGTGAAGTTGACATCCTCGTGGTTGTGATAGATAATAAACTAATAAATAAATAAGATAAAAGGAAACATATACATAATATTAAAACCACAAGATAGGGGGGTGTGTAGGTATTACTAATAGAAAATAACAGAGGGTTTCTACCTGTACTAGGTGATCAAAAGGGTGACATTTAGGCTGGGATCCGAAGACTGATAGGTTTTATGAAGGGAGTGGGGTAGAGGACAGGCACAGCATTCTAAGCAGAAGAGCATGACAAGAGAAAAATTCTAAGATGTCCTATGTTATATTATAGCAGGCTAGAGGAAGAGACAAGGAAGATTAACCAGTGAACTACATCAGACTGAAACCAGCCAAAGAGTGCTCACATTCCTGAATGTATGTTGAAACTCTGAATCAAGTTCCAGGCAGCTAACTAGGAAGACCAGCTTACCACCGACCACATCCTACCTACGCATGAGCCTTCCACACTGCTGCCCACAACCAACCCAGAAGCACCAAATACTTCTTCCTTACGGACTATCCGCTATCCCAGAACTTTCTCCCCTTCACCTTTCCCTGCCCCCTATATCTCTAGCCAATGTAAATTCTTACAAAAACAGCTTACATCTTTCTTCCCCAAACTCACTGTATAAAAAAGCCCCATCAACCCTGAATGGCGACATGTCTGTATTCTCCATCTTACCCTGCTGCGGCTGCTTGTTTAGACTGCATGTCCCAGGACCCGGTTCTTTTCTGGCTAGGATGTGGCTCAATAAACCTTTTCTTTCAGTGCAACTTTCAGCCTTAAAGATTTCTGTTTAACAGGCAGAAAATGCAAAGATCTTGAGGAAGGAATGAAATTGGTGTGCCTTAGCACCTGAGAAAAGGCCAATGTGACCAAACATAGTGCACAGCTTGAGGCTGGGGAGTAGGCTGATTCACATAGGGCTTGGCAGGCTAATTGGGAAGAGTTTGGATTGTATTTTTAAAAGCAAGAGGAAGCTTTCAAGGAGAAACAGCGTAGGAAGAGAGGATGGTGACAGAGTGTGGGAGAGAACCACAGTAAAAGCAGTTAAGAGGCCATGTCAGTAACCCAGGCAAGAAATGGTGGCCGTTGGACTGAGCTGGTAGCCTTGAAAATATAGACAAAATCATTACATATGTTAAAGGTAAAACCTACATAACTTTCTGATATATTCGAGGTAAGAGGTAAGAATCAAGACCAACTCCCAGATTTCTGGCTTGAAAGAAAAATAAATGGATGGTAGTGGCATTTTTAGAGAAGACTTGTGAATAACTTTTGAAGGAGAAATTGCAAATACACTTCGGAAATGTTAAGTTTGCGATGCCCACAAGATACCCCACTACCCATCTATGGCTCTATCTGTGGGCAAATACTTTAGAAGGTAAAAGACAAAACTAGCCCTTCTTTCTTCAGGTTGTTATTGGCCACAGTGCTCATATTTAAGATACTCGTGAAAAATGAAAAGGGTTTTTCAATTTAGTTCATACTATCATACTAAATGGGGAATTTTTACTGCCTAATAACTGGTTGGATGAAGGTGAACTTGGGTTGAAGTACCAAGGACTTGTTTCTTGGGCATCTTTAAGAATAAAAGCCTGGGATGTTGTTTCTTTAGCCAATAACCAAAAAAAGGGGGGGGGCAGGGAGGGAGAAAAGAAAAGCAGTGTTCTAATTCTCTTTCTAAATGCTAATACTACTCCTGTCTCAGTGGTGATGCAACACTCATGGGCGAGGGTGGGTAGAATTTTGAAGGACACAAACCAGCTGCAGACTGACTTGAAAGTATAACTGCTACTTAAAAATCCACCAGACAAGAACCGTCTTCCCCTGCTTTTCTTTCATGGTGATAAGCAGTTCTTTCTGCAGCTATGTGGACATAGGGTTTATCTGGGACATTTTCCAAAAGTGTGTTGCAACCAAATCTTGCTATAAAGTTAAATTGTGTGAAACTAACAATGATTTTTCTATGTGCAAGGGAGGTCAGAAACACCAGACAAAACAAAAGCAAAATGAACACAATCTGTTTCCCATCTTTAAGATAATTCCATTTCCAGGAAGAATGTAAAAGTTTGGAGTTTAAAAAGCAAAATGGACACTTATCACGGGTCTAGTCTATTAGTGATCACATGCACACAGCTGATACTATTCTGACCATTGTTATAACCCAGTGGTGGTGACTACATCAGCTAAGACAATACAAATGACTGTTGAATTCTGGTCATTCTGTTCATAGTGATATGGTCAATATAATTTTTTCATAACTTCTCAACTTGGAGTTGGTTTTAATTTCAAGAATCATGCTTCAAAGATTTCTATTTATCTAGAAATGTCCAAACCTGTAAGAATTTTTATGACTTTATCTGAAGCAAACAGACAACAATTGCCTGAAAGCAAAACCCCAACGAACTGAGAAAATGCTCCAGAAAATGGCCATTTTGCACTTTATTTTATATATTAACATGAGGGGAAAAGGTGAAATGGGGTTACATGAAATTCACCGGTGATACATTAGGGAGGGGAAAGAAAACAAAGGAGGGAAATCTCTGGGATTGGATAAAAAGTGAAACAAAGAGACACATACTTCTTTTACATAGGTGGGTATAGGATAGTTAACAGTTAACAATTAACATGATCAAAACAATGAAGTGATCTGTGGTCCCCACTTTGTCTTCTGAGTTAAAATTGTCCAGCTGGCCATAGGTTTGGGAACATAAATAAATACACATAATAAGTAGTTCACTGATATTCTACAAGATGTTCAATGTGCTGTTCCTTACTAGCAATGCATATTTCAATAATATGCTATGCAAAATTGCAATGAACAATGTGCAGTGAAGTAGCATTTCCATTAATCCTTGTACATCCAACCACAATAAATTACCTCAGATGATTGGTGTGCCTAATTTTCATTGAATAAACTTGTGCCTACAGCATATCCTAGAAGAAGTAATCGAAAAGTTCAGTCTATTAAGAAATATGTTTCCAGACTTTGTGGTTACCCCTATTTTAATTTTTTAGAAGATTCACCTAAGTCTTATAAACCTTTATATTGGACCAGAAAAAAATTAACACTAAAAACGAGATAATGGAAAAACAGAAATAGATGTTTCTGCTTTTAAACAGTTCTACACCAAAAGATTTTGCTGAAATGAAGTGATTTTTAAAAAAATTTTTACAGAGAAAGCAAGAGAGAGGGGAAAAAAGAGGCAGAGAAACATTGATCAGTTGCCTCTCGTATGTGCCCCGGCTGGAAGCCACACATGCAACCCAGGCACGTGCCCTGACTGTAATCGAATTGGTGGTCTTTTGCTTTGTGGGGGAATGTCTAACCGAACCAAACCACATCGGTCAGAACTGAAATGAAGTGATTTTTAATCTATACAAAACGGACTCTATAAACAATACTCAGGATAAGTTACATATTTGGTTTCAAAATAGATTTGAATTTAAAACAAGTTTTACTTACAATGATTTCAATAACTGAGGCATTCTAGAACACAATGTGGAAATGTAATAATAATTATGTGATGACTTCTTAATAGCCCAAGGGGATAAAGGTATTTTTCAAATTCGGAAAGAAATTGAATCTTTCTATATTATTAACCACTAAAGGCTATTCTCCTTTATAGACTACAATATTGTTGTCAGTTTCGTATATTTTTACTTTACAAAGAATTCCCACAGGAAGAAATTTCTGGAGGTTTTCCCAGATATATACGGCTACATTTTCTGTCGTGCTGTAGAAGAAAAGGAAAGATCAAAAGACTAATAAATAAAATTTCATGTTTAATATTCTCAGAGAACAGAAACTCTATTTTTAAAAGGTGTCATTAAACTAAAACTTTAGAAATCACAAAACAATTAGATAACATGTTAAAATCAATTCTTCTTTCCTACTACCTATATTAAGTAAAACAGTCACACCCACCTTACAATATCTGTAAAGTATGGCACATCTAGATCCAGATTCTTATGATCAAGGGGCTTCATAATTGCCTCCTATAGGCAAAACAAAGGAAAAACATCAATTCCATTTATGACGCAAATTCCAAACTGTTCCACCTTTGCCTCTAAAACTTATCATTCAGCCACTAACTGAATACCTTTAAGTATTTCATCTGTGTCATACAAAGCATTTTCAGAAAGTTTAAAATTGTGAAATAAAAGTTATTTCTCCATAATGACTAGTTATTCTAATTACTGAATGCAAAGAGGTTAAGAAACCAAAAAGTAGAGAATTCACTGGAGCTTTCTCATAACAAGCCACTGTGATTTAGAATTCAACTTACATTTCTTGCATTTTGTCCAAAAAGTTACCAGAAATACTTCTCCATAACAGTCTCATCTTCAAGACAATGCCACAATGTCAAGAGACAAAGATTCAGTGAGTGCTACGTTTTATAAAGCAGGCTAAGACTGAAATTACGTTAATAGTTCTAAATTTGTCCTATAAGGTATAATTTAAGAATAATCTTGAACTCTTAGAAGAAAAAATATAAAACATAAAAGCTATTGTTTCCTGATGCTTATGTATATTAACACAATGTTTTCCCTTATGAATGGCGTGAACTGTTATTGCCTTATTCTATGTTTTTAGCTAACTGTACAAAACTAAGTATTTTCTAGGTATTTACTTTTAGCTTTATTGTACAAAATCTAAACAATCTAATTTTGCATATAGTATGATCCAACAAGGGTACAATAATAATAAAAATAGCAACCATTTTAGAGCAAAACCAGAATCATATAAAAATAATAAGTCCTAAACCAAACTTTAAAATAGATCAAATGATATCCACATTGATATCAATAAAATAACTTTTTTCATCAATTCTAGTTAAAATCCCAACTTTTCCACTGAAGCCTCTTCAATAAGGCTCTTTCTAACTTGACTCTGTATGCTATCATGAGCTACTTTTACTGATGGGAATGTGTGGTGTTCTTCAAAGTGCTATACAAAGGTGTATTTAATGATATTGCTTACTTGGGATATCTCACATTTCTCATATTGTTGTCCTGTATTGTGCAACACTTTGTGTACATATATATTTTATGTCCCAAATAAATGCAAAAACTGTCTTTATAGCTTTTCAAAAGTACTTTGAACATAGTGCTCTTTGTTCATTTACTCATTTGTTTATTCATTTATTCAATCAACTTACTGAGAACTTATTCTGTTTTCAATTTTTTAATTTTTTTTTAATTTTTTTTTCACTTACACTTTATATTCAATATTATTTTGTATTAGTTTCAGATGTACAGCACAGTGGTTAGACATTCATATACTTTACAAAGTGTTCCCCCTGATATTTCCAGTACCCACCTGGCATCATACATAGTTATTATGATATTATTGACTATATTTCCTATACTTTACATCCCCCACATTCCCATGACTATTTTGTAACTACCAATCTGTACTTCTCAATCCCCTCACTCTATGAGAACTTAATCTTTACTTTCTAGAAAAAATAATACAAGCGCTCTGTGGGTAAGGGCTATGTCTGATTCATCTCTGCATCCCTAGTACTTAGCTCAAACACTGATGCAAAACAGGCAAACTTGAATATATGGATGACGAGTAATGTGAAAGAAGTAATGACAATTAGTAACAACATTTTAGGAAACAAATGCCAAATTTTAGAACAAAAGTAAGAAGCAGATCTGAAGCAAAGAACTAAATAAACAGGTAAAATGATGGCATAATAAAAACCAAGCTGAAGGAGCTTTACTCCCACCTTTGTAAAGGATTTCCCATATGACCTAGGATCAGTCAGTTAACTGTTAGGCACCTCTCAATCCACGGCATGAATAAATTGTCTTAGATATTATCTAAGGTCTCTTACAATGAAAGAATTCTAACATGATATAATCAGTAAGTCCTTTACTGAACACATTATTTTGTGCTATCCTTATGGTGAACTGCCCCACTAACTTTATAATAATGCTAGAGTGAATAAAACAGGGTAATGTTAAAATCTATGATCAAAGGCATAAGGAAATTCAGAGGAAAAAAAAAGCTTCAAGAAACACGCTGCATTTGAAAGAACAGTAGAATGTGTTAAATACAGGAAATTAGGATATGCCAACAAGCAATACAAGGTAAGCATGCTACATTTATTCCCATAATTGTTAATACAACTGTGACTAATTTCCATCAAGTCACTCAAACACCATTAGAAAAACATGAAAGTAGTTCCTCCAACTACTTCCCTACTGCCACACTCAATTCCACGCACACCGTCATGGAGCCTCCGGAGATACTTGGTTGAGAAAGTGAAAGGGAACCATCAAATATTATACTTAGAGGACAGCACATAATAAGCACCAAACATGCGATTACCTCCATACACTGTTTGAGGTCAGTCAAATTCATAACCATTCCTGTAACAGGATCAATCTAAAGAATAAACAAAGGTGAATATTACTACAATACGCTCATCATATTTAAACCTCTGCTAAATTATTAAAAGCTATATATACAATGTGCAGAAATTGTGCCCACATTTGCCTTCATCCCCGACAAAATCATCATCCTCAACATGGGAACACCAAATGCTACCAGCACCCTTTTCACTATATTGCTCTTCTGCCTGTCCACATACGGCACATAAAAGATGACATTTTGGGAGAGGAAAAGCCTGGAACGGCAGCAGCTCACATGTACAGAGGACAACACTGAAGCAATACTGATTTGAGCAGAATTTTTCAACACAGAATCTATCATGTTGGCAGAATGAGGGTCCAGCAGTCTGTACAAACCACACAGATATGTTCAGCACGTACCTCTCCATGTACTGTCACCACAACTATGGGAAAGAAAACAAAATACCAAAACCAACATGACTTTCAACAGATTAACATCCAAACACAAGTTAGCAACATAAATTATTAGATCTCTGCCCCACAAGGCTATATTTATATTTTCCCCAAAACATCTGTTCTCTTAGTTATGATCTTTTAATCACCCAAAGCAAGAATCAACCAAGATCGACCAAGACAGAGGAGCTTAGCAGGAGCTTTAGCTAAGCGGAGGAGCTTAACCAAAGCCAAGGAAGGTATAATTCTGTTCATAACATTGATGTACTAGTTAGGAATCTCCATGAGGTAGGATCAAGATGCTGCTCAATCACTGCCTATAAAAGGAGAAAATGTACAGGAAGACATCCTGCCACACATCGGTCTGGTCCAGTTTGGGGCAGTACCCTTCTAAGCAAACAAAACTGCCACTGAACCTGAAACTCTTTTGGGGTGGGAGGAAGCTAAAACTCTATCCCTTTACTTAGATGAATGTACACAGTTTACAGTAATGCTTTGTAAATTAACAAGTGTTTGTATGAAGCATGTGAAAAATCTTGATAATCAGAATGCTTTATAAATTAATAACATTTATATTTTTTCAGCTCCATACAAACACCATGGGATATTACATGATAAGTGAACAATTTAAGACTGAGAGGTATCATATAATAGACCAAGTAAGCAGCAATAACTAAATGAGAAATCCTGGTTTTCCGACATCTTTCCTGGCCTTTACTCCGCCATGCCATGTGTTGTGATACTCAATGGTTTAATGTACCTGTTTTTTGAGACATCAGCTATATCTCAAAGAATCAACTCTCTTACTCTTGCATAACTTAATTTCTTTCTTGGAACACTGCTGGCAAAGCTTTAGACCCAACCCATCTTCCCACCATACAGCATATTCCTAGCCAATATTACTCTTCTGTCAGTCATTATTTATTCAAAGAATATAACCTAATTTTCACATTAGCCTCAGCAACACCTAATTGGAATGAAATGGTGCCAAAAGACTCTCATGTACACTAAGGCCAAAGAAAAAATTATTTAAACCACTGATTGTTTTGGACTATCTGTAACAGAGCAGACAATTAATTGCAAGGTAAAAGTTAAGACACATCCAATGAAGGCAACAGTCATTTTCATTTTGAACTTCCATTTAACTTCTCATTCAAGGCTCAAAACATTACTGTTCTGCCCATATGACTTTTTACTCATTAAGATTATATTTGCTAAATATTCTTCCACTCTTATTCAAAGGGCTAAAATTGCATCTATTTTCCTCTCACCTTTGTAATTGTGCCCATGACCATTTGGATTGTTGCATTTCCCAAACAGTGTCAAGTTTTCTTCATTACTCAGAGATTTGCTGATCAGAAAAAAAAAAAAAAAAAAGTCACCATGACACCAGTTCAGACACTCTCTCTGTTCCCTACATTTTATTATTTGTTCTAGCCTTTGAAACACTTCACAAATTATGAATACTTCAGCTCACCAAATGGAGGATTATAAATCAACTGGATTTCAGTATTCAGCTTTATGTTAGGAAACACAGTATGCTCCCTAATTAGACTACTGTACCATACAAATTAGCATAAACAAATTCAACCCCCTTTGTTCCACAGCAAGATTACAAAAACTGATCTGCTCAAGGTCCTTCCATTTTTCAATTCAACATTTACTGAGTACCTATTACATATTAGGCACAGCTGAATGATAAACAAAAGATGTTTATCCTTAAGTGGCTTAAAATCTCATTGCTCCTGAAAAATAATTACATGACCTATTAGACTCTTCTTTAACAATCTTGCCTTATTATGCCTCAGTAACTGCCTACTGGTAACTTCACCAATCCACTGAGGGGCATGCAAATATGGGAAATTTTAAAATTACAACACTCAACTGCTGTTCTATGCAGAGAACACTTTGCTTAATGGATTTTTATGCCCACATCTGTCCAATCTTCGCATCTTTAATGAGTCCTTACTACCTCATACATTTAAGCTTTGTTATACAACCCCTTTCGTTTTGAGGCCCTCTTTTATTATTTCCCCACCATCCCCTGCTCCTGCACTTCTCACGTTTAGAGTGCTACAGTTCACAACGCTTTTGCAAAAAATTATCTCTGTACGTTCCACAATATTGACCAGATAGTACACTCCACACAGAAGCAGCGACAGGTGCGCGTTGCTCACTACTGCATCCTGTTACCTAGCACAAGACCTGACAAGCATGCAAGAAATATATTATCATCCTTATTTTACAGCCGAGGAAGCGGATGCCCAGGGAGTGGAACTTACTAATGAGCGGCAAAACTCTGCTCAGAATCAATTCTTTAGTGTCATCGAGCACTCAGAGAGCTCTGGGTTCAAATTCAGACTGTGCTGCTTGCTCTCAGAGCTGCCTTACGAAGAAAGTGAACGTCTGCATTCATGCTATCCTCAGTAAAGGGGGGATCAAACTCGGCATGCTGTAATTATATTGGTTACAGTAGCTCCTGCCATGTAGTAGTAGGTAACACTGAATGTTTACGACGTGCCTGCCAGGGTGTACTCTGGGCAAGTTTAACCCCTGGGAACGTTACGGCAACCCTCTGAGATAACGGGGGGATCCTGAGGGACAAAGAATTCACTTCGGGTCGCAGAGCCAGAGAGAGGAGCCGTCTCACTCCGCAGTCAGCTCGGGTTAACCAGCCAGCACAGCCTTTTCAGGAGCCCGGTCAGTCCAGTAGTCACGTTAATGCGTCGCCCAGGAAGCCTGGTGGCCACCGGACAACAGCGGGCGCGCTCCGCCGCCGCGTCGGTGCGCACACCTGCCCTCCCGCGTCGGGCCCCGCCCCCACCACTGAGACTGTGGGAACAACCCACCAGTGGAGCCGGTGGGTCGCGCTGAAGGAGACCAGGCGGGAGACTCGCGCCCTGCGACGACAGCCGGAGACAACAGTGCTCATTGCCTTGCAGAGCGCGCAGCCCGTACTTCCTCCCTTTTCGAGCGGCGGGGACTGCGGTGGGCAGGGCCTCCCCGCGGCTGCGCAGTGCCCACTGCGCCCCCAAAAGCGGTCTCAGCTACACCCTGCGGCTGGACTCCCTCTGCCGGCCTGGAGGATGTAACAGGCGTCCCTTAGGAATGGGATTTCGGGACGGTCAGAACTCAGGTAGGTGGGCATGTTAGCAGCAGTCCAATGAATAGGATTTTAATGTCGGTTTTTATTTCTGCTCAGTCTGAGGCAACGTCTCTCCGGGTACACTTTGGGGCCCCAGAAGGACTTCTGTGAGCCGCCCCTCCCATTCACTCTAGAAAGCCCTAGATTACAATAAAAACCTCCAGGAACTGGTTACTCCGATAAACCCAAGGGCCAGTCTTCTTAGCGTAGGACCAGTCTTAGCATAAAGGGAGCAGGAATTCCAGGGCAAGTGCCGGACCACGTGGCTTTCAGAGATGATACTACCTTTGGACTGTTTCTAAAGATTCTTACTAAGGAAAATTCCCAAGCTGTCCTCATGCACATGCATGCATGAAATCATTTATCACTCTGGGTTGGCATAGTGTGAATACATGCACCATTGAACACACACACTTTAACAATTCTATGTCGAATGTAGACACCTCCAGAATGAAAGGGTCTTGTTTCCTCACACCTGCTCATAAGGAATATCCACACAACCTACAGGTCCTAGTATCATGTCACCTCTTGCTTCCATCCAGGCTTTCATTAAATATTTATTGAATATCTACTGTGAGGCTGGAACTGTTGCATGCACTGGGAAGGATAGATGAAATCATGGGTGTGGCAGAAATATAAACACCAATGGTAATTTCTCTCAAATGTCTCAGGTCTCCAGCTATATATTGTTTGTTCTGCTTTAAATTATTAACATGTTATATAGCAAACATTCTTCACAAATTTTCCAAAAATGTTTCTCATCTCCCCTTTGTGCTGTAAAGAAAGAACTCCAAAGAATTATAAACTTCAGAGATTTATTTAATATAGACAATATCTTTACAGATAGGACTGCACAGGCCCAGAGAAGTGAACTACTTAACCAAGGTCACTCATATCAACAATATTTCCCAGGCATTGACTGTATCAGAGATACTCAGTCATTGGTTATACAAACACTGTACTCATTCCAAAAACAGTTTTTAAAAATCAAAATAAAAGGTAAGAAATAGAAGGAATTTCTGAGGAATTATTTTACCTATTTGCTTTAGTAAAATATGTCACTGAATTTGCAGTTCTTGCTCTAAATTTTTTATTAAAGCTAATTCTGTGTAAAGGTACTCACCAAATTCACCCTCGGTGATCCAGTTATCAGTTGATTTGTACTCCCCCAAAATTACTGTGTTAAAATCCTAACTCCCAGTACCTCACAATATAACTTTATTTGGAAATAGGGTCTTTGCAGATATAATTAGTTAAGACAAGGTCACTACAGTAGACCCTAATTCCTTTTCCCCTCACCTGTGGACCAATATCCCTTGAGTGTCTGGACACTGGCTCGCGATGAGTTGGGCTTAGGGAGAGGAAGAAGCCCTGCCTAGGCTTCAAGCCTTAGTTATATGCTCACTCGGTTTTACCAAAACTTTCTGCAATGGACTACTAGGCATATGCACCTAGATTATAAAATATCATTGATCCCTTTTTGTCTTCTTCAAAACCTCATAGATGACAGGACCAAGGCAAAATTCAGGCATCCTTGGGTCAAAATCTTATGATTATACTACTAACCTTTATGTTTGAACCTCACTCTCTAGGTAGGATGGAGTAAAGGGTTATAAACAGAGGAAGGACATGATCAGATCTATGTATTTCCCAGATGTCAACTAGAGTTTCCTTCACTCTTCAGATCCAGATAAGATCAAACCTCCCTGTCTTGTGGGGGGGGGGGGGGTACCATGCCTTTTTGAGGACTTCTGTGAGATATCAGAGGATTTATATTCTTATGGTTACCTCAGCCTCTAAGCTCCCCCATCTGATATGTTAGTTCTGTTTAGGCACCTTCTTGCCATTGTGTACCCACTACTGTTGTTCTGTTTCTCACTAACCCAAACACAAAACTTAGAAGTTCTACTTTATTGTCACAATGTAAACCTTCACATCGCGGCATCTATCTGTATGGAACACTTCACTAAAAGGTAGGGTTTGTGATGTTTACAAAAACTCTTAAAGAAAATTGAGAAGAAACTATGTTGGTCCAGGACTGTGTGCAGTGAGCTTAATCACGAATTCACATTTGCTTCTGAAAGACATGTTGGGGGTGTTCTACAGCAATACACAACCTGCAGAGGGAGCGTGGGAGGTTTACCTGGCCCAGGATTGGCATTCAGTGGAGGGAAGGAGTATAACTGAAGGAAAAGGAAACAAGGGATTTTTAGGGTGTTGGCAAGAGTGTGGTTTAAGTGACAGGCCTCTGCGGACTTGTGCTATTAGTAAAAACAGGTGCGGTTTAGAAATGTGAAGATTAAATGGTCTCTAGTGCCACCTGTTGCCCAACTAAATGAAGAACCACCGATTTTTCATTAACCTCTGAAGGACTACTATATTTTGCTGTGTATAATGCACACCCATGTTTTTGTGCGCCTTATACACGGGATTTTTATTCCCATAATTATGCCCATGGTTTGTAATTGTTATACCCGTGTATAATGCACATCCTCATTTTTCCCTCAAATATTTGGGGGAAAAACTGTGCATTATACATGGCAAAATATGGTATACACCTGGAGATGAGAAAAAATGCCAGATTTTAGCAGTGTCCTTCAAAACAACACCCTGCCAAGGCTGAGTTGGGGGCAGGATGGAGGTGGTAGTAGGGTGGCTCAACTGAAGCTGCAGAGAAACAGCCAGTTTAAAAGAAGCCATCGAGCTTGGGGTAGCTGGCTTCCTGTCCTCTGTGAGGACCGAGGACCAGTGGTAACCGGCAGGCTGTGATAGAAAAAAAAAAAAAAGCTGCTTTTTGATATTCACCTTCTGCTGTCTATAGTTACTCATATTTCTTCTCCCGAGTGTGAGGATCTCTGTCACCCACCTATCTGGTGGTAGAACTGGGTAGACCCAGTTCTAGTTTTTATTTCATGTATTCTTGTTACCTAAAGGGAGATATATGCAGTAAATACAAATTTAAAATTCTCTTCAAAATGTTGTAT
>PVJD01006358.1:0-99544 GCA_004026545.1 Mormoops blainvillei
GAGAGAGAGAGAGAGAGAGAGAGAGGGAGAGAGAGAGAGGGAGAGAGAGAGACGGGGGCGGCACATGAAGAGTGATGTGTGTTGTTCTTATATTATTTTTTATTAGACAAAAAAGTGCTAATCTAATAAGTAGAAACTACAGTACTGAATGAAACAATACACCTATGTCACATTTCATGAATGTATAATAGTAATATGTCGTTATAGTAAAAATGTTGTCTATTCTGCTAACCTCTGTAATGCATATAAATACAGCTACTCCAATGAAAAGATTCTCTTGCTTTGAGCAAAACTTTATTTGGTATTTCAAAAGGTCATTTGTAAATCAGAGGCCTAGAATTCAGAATTCTTCCTTATAGAAATATATTTCATAATATATATAACTATTGTTGAGATTTTCAAATTGTTCTATTGATACAGAGGTTAATCTAACCAAAAACCTAGTGTAGAATTTAACAGTGATAATGACCACGCTATTAACAGTGCAGTTGTTAAGGTTTCAAACTCAACTCTGACTCTTTACTAGTTTGTGCTACCACTAGTTCAATACATGAACCAGTGGGATTCCCCAAACGAACTTCAGTAATAAACTGACTACAAATGAATTACCTGGGGGTGGCTGTTAAATATATAGATTAGGCTCTACCTCTGAGGTTTTGATTTGGCAGCCCAAAGTAGGGCCAGGGATATGTTTGTTTGTTTGTTTGTTTGTTTGAATTCTCCAGGTCATTCTGATAACTAGGTCTGAGGAGAACTAACAACTTCTCTAAGTTTCAGCTTATACACATGTCAATCACTGTTACTAATTATATCTCAGAAGGTTATTGCGAGAGTTAAATGAAAAATGATATAGTATGCACATTTTTCTTTTTCTTTTAAAGGTTTTATTTTTATTTTTAGACAGAGGGGAAGGGAGGGAGAAAGAGAGGCAGAGAAACATCAATGTGTGGCTGCCTCTCACACGCCGCCCCCATAATGGGGACCTGGCCCATAACCCAGGCATGTGCCCTGACTGGGAAATTGAACCGGCGACCCTTTGGCTTGCAGGCCGATGCTCAATCCACTGAGCTACACCAGCTGGGGCAATGCACAGTTTTTCTGATGCAAACAAAACATTCGGTAAACGTTAGCTAGTATTACTACTACTACTACTACCACCCAGAAAGCAATTGCCAGGTATTAACAATATTCAAGAAAAAACTCTTCATTTTAACTTTTAGGTTTTATATTTTTAATTATTCTTACAAAAATAGTATCTGTTCTTGGTAGCAAATCTAATAGTACAGAGATATATAACAGAAATATCATAATTGGTCTCTACTTCCTCCAATCAGACTCCCCTGAGATAAGCAATGTAAGCAGTTTAGTGTGTTTACTTTCACACAATTCTCAGTCTGTATATACTATATACACACCCACATTACTCTGCACCTTGTATGATAAGTGTCAGAATCATCTTTCTAGGTCTTTTTTTTTTTTTAAGATTTTATTTATTTTTAGAGACAGGGGGAGGGAGGGAAGGAGAAAGAGTGGGGAGAAACATCAATGTGTGTTTGCCTCTCGTGTGCCCCCTACTGGGGAACTGGCCCACAACCCAAGCATGTGCCCTGACTGGGAATTGAATCGGGGACCCCTTGGCTCGCAGGACAGCACTCAATCCACTGAGCCACACCAGCCAGGGCTTTCCCCCTTCCCCCAATCTGAGTCTTTTAAAAGTGGCATGGCAGTAGGGGACTTCTGTCAGTTTTGTCAGCTCAGAATCCATTATTCCTCATTGTGGTATCAGCAATCCAACTTTCCCTAGGGAAACCCTGCCCCTGTAATCCTCTTTTCAGTTGAGTAGGGCTAGCTTTACCACTGAGCTCCAGTAATATGCACATAACTCAACCATGAAATTCCACCCCCCTTGCCATAAAAACCAGTAGTTTTGCTGTAATCACTGGTAGCGCTGTAACCCTGGAGCTAGGGTTCCACAACAGGTGAAAATACATGCTACGGAGAGTTCTAGTGAGTCTAAGCAAGAAACTGAAAGGACTGACCCCAGTTTCTCCACTGGGGTCATTAAGCTGGGAGAACACAAACCACTGCTGGTTATGGCTTAGGAAGAGCTGCAGAGGAATAAAATTAACACAAAGAAAGTATAGTCAAGAGACAGAGAAGACAGATATTCTCCAGATAACACTGTTCTAAACTCTGCACTCAGTCATGCAAGAAGCCAGTCTGTTTCCTGATCTTCTTAGGTACATGCGTCAACTGACATTCCTTTGGGCTTCTACAACTTTGAATTTTGTTTTCATCACTTGTTACAAACAAAATAAACTTTAACACATTGCACATTACTCCATAATATTGAACCACCATCATTTATTCAAAAATTAGAACCATAGTTATATTTTCTTTTTCTACAAACAATGTGGCAACAATTGTCCTTGTATTTTATGGCACTTAAACTACTATGGAGCAGGAGCCTAAGTATATGGGAGCAAAGAGCAAGAAAAGATTAGAAACTAAATAACATCAAAATTAAGGAGCCCCTTGCATGCCTGATTAAAGAACCTGGGCTTTCTATGGGGAGTCAATGGTGCTTTTAACACATTGAGAAAGAGATTAGTTTTGTACAGGAAACCTCCTCCAGAAGCAATATTCAGGTGAACTGGAAGCAGTTATCTGGAGATTAGGGAGTAGGAGGATAATGTTGCATTAATACAGGTAAGAGCTAATAAGAAAGTCTCAGTGATGGCAGCAGAGAAAAATGGTTTCAAAATACACTTGCAAGGAACCTAAAATTAATATTAAAACATTAAGAGTCAACTTTAAAAAAACAAAAATTGAAACACATACGTAAGGACAACTCCTGATGGAAGAATAGCACTAGGTAGTCATTCTGAATCACCAGGCTGCTTGTCGAGGAGCATGTTCTTAACTTAGAGGTAGCAACGAATCTCCTGGCTGGCCCGCACCTAGCACTGAATGTTATGCCAGAGGTATTTCTTTTAGATGAGCCACAATCTCTTTCTGGAATTTGAAGTGTACAGTACTCAGTTAATAAAGGAGTTGTTAGCTCGGGCTAGAGCTGAAAGAATACTTAAAGAGGGAGAGCTTGATGTAGAGCTGAACGTGAAGCCAAGAGAGAGTCAAAGAGCATAACCAACAGCAAGTTCTGTCTACACCTGACATGCTTTCATTCATGTGTTTCTGGAGGCCTATCTTCTTGAGGGAATGACTTCTTTACAATAAGAAAGGCCCACCTAAAACAACTTAATTGATTTGTTATGCTCTCATTCCTAAAATCAAAATTTGGTAACTGATAATGAAGAAAAGAGGAAAGAATTTAAAACGATTAGGGTTTCTAGAGTCGGAAGAGATGGTGATGCTATTAAGGAAGAAAATACAGTGTGAAGTTGATTTGAATATACACTGATCCACAGCTCAAAAGATATTAACTAACACATGGTAGCCTGAGTCACAGAAACACAGGAATATCAAAAGAGAAGTCAAACCCAAGTTCTCTTTGACAAAGTTAGCTGTGTAGACGTAAGGCCCTCACTATCTTCTGGACTTGTACAGTGGGGTAAGGGGGCCTCTCTGCTCTGAGCCACGGTGCGTTCTTCCCCCCTTGGAGCTAAGGCTCCACAACAGATGAAAATACATGCCAGGAAGAGCTCTAGTGAGTCTAAGTAAGAAACTGCAAGGACTAAAAATCTAAAATTGGCAGTGGTCTTAAAAAAGAAAAAATAAAAGATAAAGAAAACTTCAAACATTCTGTACAGAATTTTTTAACAAGATTTTATTTATTTTTAGAGAGAGGGGAGGGGAACAAGAAAGAGAGGGAGAGAAACATCAGTGTGTGGTTGCCCCTCATGTGCCCCCTACTGGGGACCTGGCCCGCAACCCAAGCATGTGCCCTGACTGGGAATCGAACCACAACTCATTGGTTTGCAGGACTGCACTCAACCCACTGAGCCACACCAGGCATGGCTCTGTACAGAATTTTACAGGTCACAAAACACTTCATGGGAGACACAGACAGCATATTTTATAAGCACACCCCACCCCTTTTTCAATGTATGAAGAAGCAGATTCAGAAAGAGTAACTTGTCTAAGCTTACACAGCTAATAATCAGCAGAGCTGGGAATCCTCAGCACTCTCACATACAGGCTTCCCGGACATCCCACTGCTTAGTCCCAGGGGCGCATGCTTCGGGCCCACCCTCCTTTCACTTGGCCTTTCCAGGTCATCACCCAGAAGGAACATAATCTTATAGTTTCTGATTCTGAAGAAAACAACCTGCTTTGAAGTTTCTTAGAAATCTTTACTTATAAAATGATAAGAACTTAAAGGGGGAGGAGGACACATATCTACCTACCTCCCTCACCAATGTTTCATTTGTCACTGTTTAGCTAAATTAGGGAAAGTCAAAATATACTGGCTGTATTAAAGGTTAAGGTTGGAATATAAGTATGGCTCATCTCAAAAATTACCTTAGGTAATTCAGAAACAGCAGCTGAGAGAAATCTGGAGAGAAGACTTTCATGGGAAGGCGAAGAGATGTTATTCAGAGTTGTTAAATAGGGAAGTTAGGTGCATAACACCCCAGTCCTTGGGGCTGCTCAGTCTCAACGCTGTCTGAATTATCTGGCTGAATGAGTTCCCTATCTTCCACCTTCCTTTCTTCACTCCTTTCCCATTATTTTTCAACCACCATTTGTTTTCTACACACGCCAAGTTTTTCCCACCCATGGCTATTAAGTCTACTGGCATAATTCCTCAATTTACGTTAAAATCAGGAACTCAGAAAGACTAATTCCTACAGCAAGTGAATAGCAAAACTAAGACTAAACAGTCCTTGACATTCCAAAACCACTGGTCTCGCCACTATACCACACTGTCTCTGAGCTTCAGTTAGCCACGAGTTTATGTCAGGTTAAATGGGAAGAAGTAAAACTGACCAAATCGGGTCATGGATGAGTTCTCGAAAGAGAAGCAAAATGAAGCAGAAAGAAAAAACGATGGAAGGGGAAGCGGTGCGAGCATGGTCTCTATTGTTAAGAAGGAGGTCACAGCATTACCATAACAGCTTTCCAGGAACTAGCCTTAGCTGAAGACAGCATGAAGTAACACAATCAGTTTTCCAGGCTGTTGCCTCCTACACCATCTTTACAGAAATCTCCCACAGCTTCTCTGAGTTACCTGTCAAATCACACTGATGCTGTCTTATAGAACATATCACCAAAAGTGCTTGGAAACATATGCTTAAAGTTTCACTTCTGCTAAAAAAAAGTTCCTGATTATCATGTCGTGGGTATTATTTAATCAGAATATACCTGAAAACAAAAGATTCTTTGTAATTTTTTTAGTCTTGCTAATTACTCTGTTGTAAGTAGTATTAAAAAATGGATATAGGAAAGAGAAGCCAATATAAAATAGGTAGTATGAAAAGTAATTTCTAATATACTGAGTATTATCTCTGGCCAAGATAACTATTTACCCAGCTATATTCTCCCACGTAAATTTGTTTTCAATTCTTGTCAAGTCAAATGGGAAAACCCAAACTTGCTGACGCATTCACACGCGCTTGCTCGCTCAATCGCTGTTTGCTAGCATTTTTAAAATTTTGTTAAGAGAAACTACAACGTAGTATTTCTTACCTCCGTGCAACATAATAAAATATAGGGTTCCCTGCTTTGGAAGTCCCAGCTTGATAGAAAATACTTAACGTTTTCAAAGCCTTGAACTCTTCTTTTTCATGTACTTGATGCCTGCAAGAGGAGAATAACAAAGTAGCCATAGGCTTTATATTTTCCATTGAGTACTTACAAAATGAGTACTTACAAAAATCTACAGTTGGACCAATGATAAAATGAGGAAAATAACAAAATATTCAGAGAGGTAGATAGTGTGTCTTTCTCCCCCTTTGAAGGGCAATTTGGCAACAGGTAACAAAATGTTTAAGGTGTTACTCTTTGAACCACATAGAGTGGCTCTTAGGACTATACTAAGAAAACTAGTGGACGGGGATATTAACTGTAGAATTGTTTTTAATCATGGTATATATTTTTTCTAGACAGAAGTTTTTGAGTAACTTATTGGTTTTTATTTTTATTTTTTATTTATTTATTTTTACAGAGAGGGGAGAGGAAGAAGAACGACCGGGAAAGAAACATCAATATGTGGTTGCCTCTCACATGACCCTCACCGTGGACCTGGCCTGCAACCCAGGCATGTGCCCTGACTGGGAATGGAACCGGTAACCCTTTGGTTCACAGGCCCGCACTCAATCCACTGAGCTACACCATCCAGGGCTAACTTACTGGTTTTTAAGAGTTCAGTTTCTCAACCTTTTCACTCTCATGAATGGTATCAGCATCTTTTTCCAGATGGTTACTCAGTTGTACCACTACTGCTTCTTAATAGTCCATTCTAATCTCCCTGATTCTGATTACCACTTTTACCACATATTAAGCTCCTGCCCGGGTCGTGTGGCTCAGTTGGTTGGAGTGTTGTCCTGTAACCAAAAGGTTGTGGGTTTGATTCCCAGTCAGGGCATGTGCCTAGGCTGGGGGTTTGTCCTGGTCCAGGTGTGGGCACATGTGACACCCCCTGCCCCATGTGTACAACAGCCAGGACTGGGCTTGTATGGGAAGCAACAATCCCCAGTCTGGGAGCATAAGGGACAAAACAATCAATGCTTCTCTCTCGCATCGATATTTCTCTCTCTCTCTCTAAAAGCAATGGGGAAAAAATGTCCTTGGGTGAGGATAAAAAAAAAATTTAATTCCCGTATGTATTTATTTCCGGAAAAAAGCATGATTTAATTTTTATACATCCTGCTCAATGCTCAGCGTGTGTCTTTAACCTGAAGATTTAATTCATTCACCAACCTTGGCAAATTACCATCCGTTGTCTCTACTATTCTCGTCTGTTAACCTCATCACCATTCTCTCTAAGCTCTATTTCTGCTAACCTCTTTCATATTTCCCATTGTTTAATCTCTCTGTCTGGCTGCATGCTAGTTAATTTCCTCAGAAATTATCTTCCAGCTATGTATTTTAAAAATATTTTTCTTTTATCTAATATTTCTATGTATCTTGTACCTGGGGACTTGAGGGGGAGGAGAAATTATATTATCTCAGTCCATCATGTTATTTATAGTAAACAAATGCTGCTACCAAGTTAGCACTTGTTTCATATTAATGGAAACAACCTAGATATCATTTGATAAAGGCACTAGGTACATATGTATAAATTAATGGGAGGCTACCTGCCAAATGTTAATGGAATTACTGCTAAGAGGCAAAATAACAGAATTTTAAATTTTATCTTTAGATTTGTTTTGAATAATTTAATTTTTATTTTTATAGTTGATAAAATTATAAAGCTACCTTCATTTTTTCAAAAATAAAAAAGGGTCTTAAAGAGCATTAATGGGAACTTAGAAAAGAGCAAAAATAACACATAACATTTATTAAATATTTTATATATATACGGATACTATTTTAAGTATCTCCCACATATTAGATCATTTAGTCTTCAAAAATACAGAAGATTGCTTTGTAAGGAAGGCAGGGTTTAAGGAAAAAGGAGTAGTAAGGAGGTTTCCTTAGAAAAATGGAAAAACGACTAGGATATCCTCAGTAATGTTGAATAAAAAAGTTTTATATTTTTGTATTATGTAATTTCCAATATTATGAAAGTTTTGTTTGGAAAATATTTCTTTAATTAATAGGAATAAATATTTGGTACACTGGGAAAAATATATAGAGCTAAAAGTAAACATTAACCTGGAAAGGAGATAGACATATTCATGCATGTTTTAACAATATCAAAGAATCAGAGTCATGTGTACAGAACTATGATCTATAGTAGTTCCTCGTTATTCCCCTGGTATATATTCCAAGACCCCCAGCAGATGCCTGAAAGCACAAATAGTAACAAATAGTAACAAACCCTATATATGCTATGTTTTTTTCTTATACACACATACCTGTAATAAAGTTTAATTAATTTATTTATTTTTAAGAATTTTATTTATTTATTTTAGACAGAAGGGAAGGGAGGGAGAAAGATAGGGAGAGAAACATCAATGTATGGTTGCCTCTCATGCAGCCCTCACTGGAGACTTGACCTGGCCTGCAACCCGGGCATGTGCCTCAGCTCGGAATTGAACCTAGTGACCCTTTGGTTCACAGGCCAGCGCTCAATCCACGGTGCCATACCAGCCAGGGCTAAAGCTTAATTTGTAAATCAGGCACAGTAAGAGAGTAACAACAATAACTAATAATAAAATAGAACAATTATAAACATATACTATAACAACAGTTACGTGAATGGCTTCGTGTTCATTGTGAAGTAAAATAAGGGTTACGTGAATACGAACGCTGCAATACCACAACAGCCAATCTGATAACTGAGATGGCTCCTAAGTGACTGACATAGGCAGCGTATACAGTGTGCTTAAACTGGACAAAGGGATGATTCACATCCCAGGCAGGACAGAGCAGGATGGCACAAGGCGTCATCATGCTACTCATAACGGCGCATAATTTAAAGCTTATGAATTGGTCATTTCTGGAATGTTTCATACGGTATTCTCAGTCTGTGTTTTACCATAGGTAACTGAAACAGTGGAAAGCTAAACAGTGGATAAGGGGAACTACTGTATATGTAATATGATTAATAACAGGCACTTACAATGCAAGGCACATTATTTGTAAATCTTTAATGTGAATTAACTTCTGAATGCAGATTCTACTTTTTTCTTTCTGTTTGTAAAACATACTATGAACAAAACACTTAATCCACAGTCACTACGAAGCATATACTAGGGGACTTAGTGTAAAGCACTATGAAAGGCACTTTAAAGACTAAAGGATTCAGCACTACCTTCATTATAATGTCACAGAAGTGAACCCCTAACAACAAGCATCTTTTAGCTCACAAGCTAAATTCCTCTAAATAATATGCAAAACAAATGTCCACAGAAATTTTATAGCAATACTGAAGTATACTAATTTTCTGAGCTTCAATCTAAACACCATTAATTTTCAGGATGGTTCTGAAAAATGTTACAGTGTGGTACAAAGAACCTGGCAATTACAACCAAAGGACCTATGAATTAGATGTGGAACCCTGGGCAACTCAGCTACACACTTTGACCTATATTTTTTCTTTTTTAAACAAATATTTCAATTATAGTTTACATTCAATATTATTGTGTTAGTTTCAGGTGTATAGCTTAGTGGCTAGAAAATCATGTACTTTACAAAATGTCCCCTCAATATTTCAAGAACCCACCTGGCCCCATAAATAGTTACTACAATATTATTGTATTTTATATAACTATAATATGAAAATAACATTATCCATACTCCTTTATAAGAATTAATGCAAAAACACCTCAAAGCAACATGACAAAGTACTATTCCATAAGATACTATTATTTTTCTATACGAAAATAAATTATAAAACAAAGCATATTTCAACAATATAAAAGGTAAGGAAAATTTAACTCCCCAAACATGGCAAAACGGTTAGTAGGTACATCCTTCCTGATAACTCTCTATAATAAATTGAAGCATATCCAACAACTCGTCTAGTAGTAAAGCTTGTACCTCAACATAAAAGAAAGCAATCAAGGTGGTACTTTACCTAGTCATAAACTCCTCAAACTTCGAACTGGTAAGATTCAGACTGGACCAGTGTGTATCTGCCACAGGTTTGTGTTCTGGAGGACCCAGGTATGCAAGAAGTGTTGCCATCTTATCAAAAGGTCGTCTTCCGACAGCTTTGTGATCCCTAGATATAGGAAAACCACTTAGAAAACTACAACTAGCAAGTACACATTCCTTGAGATTGTCATTCAGTGCTTTTCATTTTACTGTGAGCTGGGGGTTTCTCCTGATCTGTGAAACACGTCAGATTATATAAGTACACACTGAGACATCTTAGAAATATGACCATTCCCCAAGCTACAAAATTGACATAACAATTCTCTTTTTCCTAGTATTCTTAATCCATTACCATTAAGTGGGCAATCAATAAGTAAAAATAACCTTCTAATACACTTCTCAGGATAAAAATAATCCGTTTTCAGAAACTACTATTTAGGAACTAGAGATATTGTCCCTGATATCATATTTCTATTTAACTAGGCTAAATGAGGATTTTGGATAACTATTAAATATTAATAACAACAAGGCACTGCTTCACAAACATCATACTGGCAAAAATACAAAGTTTGCTAATGCCAAACTTCGCTGAGAATGTGTGAAGAGGCACTCGCGCACGGTGCTGGTCCACGCGCGAATGAGCGTGTGCGCTCTCAAAAGCAATGTGGCGGCAGGCAGCAAGCTGAGGCTGTGTGTGCCCAGCAAGCAGCAATCACACATCTAGGCGATGCACAAGGAGACAAGTATGGCAGTATTTATTATGTCACTAGTTAAAACAGTGAAAAACAGGAAACAAACCTAAGTATCCATCAATTAGGAAATGCAAAATTAAACTGTAATATAATCATTCTATGAAATACTAACATTAAGTTAAATAAATAAGATCTCTCAAATAGAATATTGTGCGGGGAAACTATATTCAATATATCATTTTTATAAAATTTAAAAACACACAAAACTATTATATACCTATAATTTTATTTTGTCAATTCTATAGAGAAGTAATATCTTTTTCCCTCAAGAAATAAAATTTTATAAAGATCTGAAGTAATATATAGCAAAATAAATGTTAAGCTAGGTTGCAGACACGGATCTCTGTTATGTTTTAAACTGTTTTTTGTATGTTTAAAATGTATATTTTAAAAATAAATTAATTTTTAAAATTTTCTCTAGCATCAAACTATATGACTATGTATGTGAATTATATAAGAGAGACAAATGTTTGCATTTAAAAGTTCAACAGTTTATTTTAGTGTCACACAGTTAAAGTATCTTCATTTTTCTATTGTAGGGCACACATCAGTCATGTCCGTGTCTACTTGAATCCATTAACAATTCGCAAAGGATTAAAATGCTCTCTCTCCTAATGAGTTCTTACCACCCAGCTTAACATTTATTTTGCTATATTACTTAGTTAGCCTTAGTTTCATGGTCTCCTATCTTTTGTATGAATGAGCAAACCATTTTTATTGGCATTTAAAAAATAATCTAGACTCATTTTACCTTTGTAAGGAACCCTTCATACACAGGAATTTGGGCCCTTTATAAACATACATAACTAAAAAGGACAGCAAGTAATTCAGGTTACAAAAGACTAACTAAAACAACTAAGGAAACAATTCCCCAATAAATAATTTTCAGTTATTGAGCATTTTCTATATAAAGCATAGAGTATCACAAATGGGATTATTATAGAATTAAAACATTGGAAATATTTTAATTATTAAATTCCTAAGAAGTAGATACTCTTCAGATTCAGACGCCAATACTCATTTCATCTTCTAGTAAATTCAAAAGTCTGTCTTGTTGTACATAATGTGTTATAGTTTGCAAACCAAAAACCCAAAGGGCTAATCTGTGATTTCCTACCTTAACATAAAAAAAAAGTCTGTAGCACCTAGGTTGGCTTGTTGATCATTTAATGACTTAACCTTTTACCTATGTATTTTTAGAAAAGAGTCTGCATTTCTACATTTCTTTTTCTAAACCATAATTCTTATTCTAAAAAGATGTAAAGTAAAAAGCATTAGTCATAACCAATAATTTTATTAATATACTTTTAAACTCATTTTCAATATGCCTATGACTGGGAAATCTTACCTGTTGCTGGAAAGATACTGGCCAATTTTCTCTTGATTGTTCCAGAGCAGACGATGTAAAGCAAGCACATTGCCATCACTGATGAAGGAAAGACTATGATTTACTGCATCACTTGTAGGACAATCAGATGCTATATCAAGGAAAAACCTTCAAAAATATAAAATCATTAGAATTTTAAAAACCAGATATGCTCATATCTATGTATGACTTAAACTTATATAAAGTAACTGAAATAACTGAGATTACAAATACAGAGGGCTTATGTACACATGTGACTGTCATTAAATGGGAAAAGAAAGGACAGGGAGAAATTTGGTTTTCCATTTCTGATACCTGACTGCAACTTCAGAGTGGGCTCTGAAGTCAGACAAAAACCAAATTTAGATGGATGAGGCTGTGGAGAGAAGCCAATAACTTACAGATGAGAAAACGGAGGCCCAGACAACTCAAGAGACCTTCCCCAAATTATACCACCTGTTACATCAGAGCCAGGATTAGAGCCTTGTCTCTCTTAACTTTCTGTGAATAGTCAATCAGCTAGACTGTGAATCCTATGTTGACATTCACTTTTTCTCCAATATGGTTTGCAGATGAACAATATACCTTTCAAACTCCAATTAGAAAGAAATTGACATAAATTATAATGAAAAACTGAAAGAGTCGCACAATTTAGCTTAGACTATGAGTCAGGTCAATTAGATTCGTACTGTCGGAAAGGCAGAATTCTACATTAATTTACATTTATAAAGCATTTTCTCATAAATTATCTCATTTGTTTCTCTAAAATCAACTCAGGCAAATATAATATAATCCCTAGTTTACAGATAAACTAACTCAGAGAGATAAACAGAAAGCAACTATTTCATTATAGAAACCTAAAAGACCTTAAGCTTTCTAAAATCGTAAGAGTTCAACCGTTGTCCAGTTACTGGTGAACAAAATTATGTAGAAATGCATTACTTGGTGTGAAGAGTAACATTTTAATTCAGACATACTTCTGAACTGAAGTATCAAAAATATTCTAACATCAAAAAAATTGTGATTTTACACTGATATGCATTATCTGTACCATTTTTGTTCTAGTTTTTACTAAAAGGAATCTTTTCCTACTTTCTCTGCTCCATGTTGTAGCAACCTTAAATCCTTTATTTTAGTAATATGTCAAAAATTCCTCTGGGTTTTGAAATATGGAAATCACTACCAAATTATAAAGAATATGGATTTACTTCATTACTGCCTTTTATAGCAAAATAAGATTTACTATGTTCTCAACCTAGAGAGGGAAAAGAAAAAAACTACACCAGGAGCTTCATGCACACTAAGTGAAAGTAAAATATTTGATTCAAACAGAGCAATCAACTAAGTAGCAGGCTGCTTACCTTCGTGCTGCATCGAAGTTGCTTTTCACAAAATCATTAAAAGGCCGCATATGCTCTTCTTTTGTGAAGAGAACATGATTGGCAATACTCTGAAGTATCTAAACAATAAAACAAGGTAATAAAAACTCGTATTATCTATTGTGAAGTCTACACACCTGTATGTTTTTGTTAACAAACATAAATTTTCATCAATATAATCACTGATTCAATTATTCCTCAAACTAGAAGTTGTTTCTATTCTTTCACAAATATAATTATTATAGAATCACACAAATACTTAGATATATAAAAATGCACATTAAAAATTTTAATGGCTTTTTTAACAATGAAAAAAATCATGCGGTACACATTTTGGTCTCCATTTCAGAATTTCCAGTATGATTACATAGAAAACTGTCTTAAAAAGACGTTTCCTAAAATATTTTCTCATGATAAGACAACCCAGCTATCAGTTTAATGAATTCCTTTGTAACACAGACAAAAATAAAACAAAAGTGTGTAAGTGAAAAGTCTAAGGTATTTCAAAAGTAAAGTCAAGAGGAAGTACAGTGAATATAAAACTGAAATTTTAGTTGAAAGAAAACTTAAAACAGATTATCAAAATAATTCTTCACCTTTGACATTAACTTCAAGCCCCTTTCGATTCTAGGTGGTGGCTTTTTATCTAAAATCCCTGCTTCATATGGTGAGACAATGGCAGGATTGATAAATCTGAGGAACATGGCACTTCCTACTGCACCGATGCTGTTCTGAGGAAAACGTTGGCTAACCACCTAAAAACAAGGAGTTGAGAATTGAATATGTGGCTTGAATTAAAACAAGCAAATGGGAAGAAAGAAGTTGAAGGTCAAACTTTGCACAAAAGCTCTGACTAGACCAATCCTCGTGAGCAATACTTTTCTATTTTTTCCTACTCCCAAAACATCAGTAAAGTTCATCTTCAATTCTTGTCATCCATCATCTTAAAGCACAATATACATATCTAAGAAAAAAGAAAAATCTCATGAATGAGTTGTGTAGAAGAGACCTAAAAAAAAACAAACCTTGATTTTATTATTGTTGTTTATACTGCAGATTTGGTGTGTGACAAAAGCAGACCAACTTTTCACACAAAGATTATCATATTTTACTAAGATTAACAGGCATGAGAGTATGATTAACTCAAAAGATGTAGCTAAGTTTTCAACAGCATACTCCTAAATATCTAATACCTAATAGTAAATACTTACATTTTGGTGTGTACCAGGTACAGTTAAATTTCTTGAGCAAAATGCTTTCCCTGTACAAAACAAAACTTAGTTTTCTTAGATTCCTATCGAGAGGAAAAATTTACTTACAAGTAACATTATATTGCTACTTTCTTTTCTTCATCAGAATGCTTTATAATATAAGGACCTACCTATTATTTAAATCATGGAAGAATGGGAATTCTTGGGACCTAAAAGGAAAAAGGACCCCACCAACTGAAGAGAGACTCTATTTATAATTCTTGTCAAATATATACATAAAAAAGTTAAGGAGTCGAGAAACAGTTGTCCACACTAAAAAACAATGTGAGCCCAATATTTAAAATGAATTTATTTTCTCTTGATAAAACATCCTACTTTGAAGGTAAGTAACAAATTAGACTGGGGAAAGTGTTAAAGAAACTGGCGCAGCTCCCATCTCTTCCTAGTGCCTCCTGTTTTAAGTTAACATGAAAATTATTTTTGAAATTTACTTTTTTTTACAGATAATACACACACATTTATTTTTAAAAGAACACTCATGTATCATTTTAATTTCTACAACTTTTCTTGCTTTGTGTGGCTAACTGCTGCTTACAGCAGTGGGAACTATAAAGGCAAAGCCAGAGTTCTACTCTGTATTCTGGGATTCCGAGGACAAGCCTGCATTTCAAAGGATGCTGGGGGGAAATGAGGGAAGGGGATTTATGTGCAGAATCTCACATACATCTAGTTTTCTTAACAACGCCTCAAAGAAGCAATACATCTTCTCATGAATTCACATGGCTCACTAAATCCAGATTAACTCTGGAGAATGATTTCATTTCACCCTATTCCCGTTAGTGCTTCATGCAGTGTACATATCAAATGTGTTCTCATTCGCTGCCTAAAATCTCAAAGTAATTTTCTATCATATCTGATAGGGAATTAGTAAAAATAAGACTTTACAAAATGATTTTTTTAAGCCAAAGAAAATCTTTTTAAGAGGTAATTAACAGAGGTGAATTATAACTCATATATTCTCACCTTCATTTATGTGGCGAAGCTCAGAGAGCTTTCTTTGTGTTACAGCACTCGGAGCGCCACTGCATGAAGAACGACCTTACACTTAAGTAAGGGGAAACTGGTGAAAGCAGCTAAATATAGCAGCCTTAGTAAAATGGCTTTAGAACCTAAATACTGTTTTAGAGTTATTTTTAGCTGAAATGCAGTTTTAGAAACAGAATTGAGAAGAAATTCAAGTATTTTTACACTCTAGTACAGTGTTTAACCTTCAGAGGAGTAGGAACAGAAAAATGAACATATACATACAAGCAGACAAAATTCTTCATACAGTTTCAGAAGGTCCATAGACCACTACTGATACTGAGTGGTTCTTAAAACAGGAGAAACATAATCAACAAACCTACAAAATTTTAAAGGCTTTAAGGAATGAGTTAGCAAGAAGAGGATTAAAAACTACTTTATATTTAAATTCAAATAGGTTGTTTTTTTTTTTAATTAGCATATATTAAGTTTCCATTAAAATCCTGAAATGGTTTTTAAAAAGCTAAAAGGTATAGTTTGGTTTCTAAAAAACCAGTTAATTTATAAAATACTAACCTGCGAAAGTGTCTTATAAAAATCGATGACTTATATGCAATGCACATGGAGAGTTCTTAAAAATGCATCTTGAAAATAGCTACTTACTGGTTTTCTCTAACACAAAAAGTTATGACTTACATTTATACCTGATTTATACTTAATACTACTCAGTCTCAGAATTTAATGAAAATTTCAGTGAATTATTGCCCAAAGGGAGAATATTGTAAAACTTATGAAAAGTACTATACCCTTACTATCTTCCACATCTTCAAAAAGAATTCATATCAAAATTCAAAGAATCCACACATCAGGAACACACATTGTTTCATGCATCATCTAATTATGTGTCTCACTGATGACAGTATCATTATATTTTAGACTCAAACCTGATAAAATGTAATCAATATCAATAAATACTTTTTTCTTTCACGACTAATTAACACCAAAGTACTTTTTACCTCATAATATACACATACATATTAAAGGTTTTTTGTTTTTATTTTAATCTGTAAAAATCTGGTTTGGGTCCGAAAGAAATTCTGCATGAAAGTCAAAGATGGGCCACTCTGTATGCCGAAACTGGTTCCCAGTCAAATGTCAGCTTTATTCCCCTTAGTAAAAATGGAACTACATATTACAAATAAATGCAGTCATAAACTATACATTAGCAAGAGGATCACTACCCCAGCAAATTTAATTACCTCGGTTAGGTAGACAATAAACTTCTCAAAGGAAATCTAATTACACATTACATATCTGAGCATAATAAACAGAGTTATCTACAATATAACTATATAGCTATAGGTCAGAAACCAGAATCTTCTCTGTATATTTTACATATTCCCACCCATGATACACACACCCCAAAAGAAAGTTAACTTGCTTTCAAAAGATTAGATTCTATTAAGCCAGTATCTCCATAAATCAACATTTTAAATTTATTAGGACTATACTGTCTTCATACTTTGGAACATGTTCTAAAATATCTCAAATTACCAATTACATTCCCTTTGCTTTCATGAGGACTTCGTATCACCTGTGCTGAGAAATACATCCCAAAACTTAATGTCACTCTGAAACTTAAAAAAAAAAATCTGAAAATAACACTAGTAGAAAAAAAACATTTCAAGGAACCATTTTAGACAAAATCTTAATAAATAAAGCAATGTTAGGAAGGCTAGAAAACATGCTCTAGAGAAACACAGAAAGCCTGAATTTTAATTTATGTGACACACTACACAACGGCATTAGTAAAACACTGAACAAGAGTGTTAGACACAGTAAATTAATTCCAACAGTGATGGTGTATATTATGTCAAACCCATGTATGCTGAGAATTAGAAGGCTGAAGCATTAGAAAGAAATGTTTTTATCAAGCGAGATGGCCATTCAATCCAATTTATTTGCTCACAGCTGAACAAATTTACTTAACATACTCAGAATGTTTTTGAGAATGTCTCCAAATTTTAATGTCTGAATCTAAAACAGAAATTTTAATTTCTGAATCTAAAACAGAAATTTATTGTATGTAAAGCTTAGACAAGGAATGAAAAATGAAACCAGCAGTTCTAAATTTACCTTTTTAGGCAAATTACCTACATGACTCCTAAAGATTTTCTTTACTTCTTTCTCTAAAATCACTGGGATTATATATACAAACACAGTACTTGCCTGATAAAGGTAAGTCATGCTGACAGATAATGGCAAATTTAAAATAAACACATGGTATAATTTGGACAAATTCCACTCATGGGAAGAAAATAATCTTGCCTGCCCTAATTTTATTCCTTTTAAATTAGGGCAACTTCATAGAAGCAGGCAGTCTATTCATATCATGTTTGCAAAATGTGGTATTTCTCTACAAACATGGACTCACTGAGTTTTCTTTTATTTCCAAAGTAGTATGTTCTCAGTCCCAATAGTATAATAATGATTTTCTCTTAGTGATTTTACCATTAGGATTTTTATAATCTAAGCACAAATACCTAAATTTCAGCTGGTATGGTCTAGAAGATAAAAATATAAAGAGTAAAAAATAAAATTCAGCAACTTTTAGGTGAAGTTAGAAAGTTATACTTTCCCTCCACATATTTCTATCAATTAAGAAAAATTTTCATCTCTAGAAAAAGAAACCACTCACATTACCTGCAAACAAGAAGCAAGAATGAAGAGAGTCAGCATTTCCTAAGGCCTTGAAATTAAGTTTCTTTAGCATTCATTTGTAATTAAAAAAAAAAACAACAAACAATAAAATTAGACCAGGGATATCCAATGCAACAAATGCCCCCAAAATGCCTTTGGGATAAATCAAACCAAAGGAACACAGAGAATGTTTCAATGTAACTTAATTCCAGGGTTAATTGAAATGAAAGCTATTTTGTGCCAGAATTAGTAGAATGATTTTACAGTGAAGGTCAAATAGGCTGAAGTGAAGATGTTCTTAACAAACAGCAAAAGATTTTTGTTTTGCTTTGAAAGAAACAGCTAATAAAAAGTTCTCCAAACTTACTGATTTTTTGTTTTCCTTTTTTTCTTTTACTGTAGCTTTATTCAGTAGGGAGTGGCAAGTTGCCTACAGAACAGAGATGAGCACAAACAAGTCACAGCACCAACTACATACAGCAACAAAAACAATGTTGGCTTGTACATAAAATTACACGATCAAATGTAACACAAATGGAATCAACAAAAAAAAAAAATTAGAAATCAACTGAATTTAGAGGGACGAATTTTATTTCTGGATTTCAATTTTTAATACATTTTTTTAAAGCCAAAGCACTAAATAAACAGCAAGAAATGTTGAGACAATCATATCTACTATTTCTGGCTATAAATCACAGAAAAGCTCTCCCCAGGTAGATTTGAGTATATTTAATATTTGCATTTTAGTTAATTCCTAGCTTTTAATTTTATATAAAATGTTGATTATAAATAGATCACACTATAAAAACACTTCTATGTGTCTACATGATTTTTTTCTTGATATATAAATACTTCTCTGTGTATCCTTGAATTGACTTAAATTTCTTTTTTCAATAGCTGGCATTTAATTTAAAGCCTACTGATTAAAAAATAAACATTAAATGACTAAATGCAATAGAAAAATTCACTTTAGAGAGTCTGAATTAAAAATCTCTAAGAAAGGTTGCTTTTAAAATTTCACAATTTTCTGTTTCCAGGCTACTTCCTGAAATCGTCTAATCAGAGGAGGTTAAAAGCTCTGCAACATTTGGAAGAAGAATGTTATCGGCTCAACTAGAAACAAGCATTAATTAATATTAAAGTGAAGAAACTGCAGAGAAAATTATAGAATAAAATTGTAAGCCTACTTAAATTTTTTTTACATATTTGACCATTTATCAGAATGTCTTAAAAAACAAAAAAGCCCAAAACCCACAGACATATTGGGATCATCCCTCAAAGCTTCTTCTAAGGCCAAGAGTTATTTTAAAATTAAGAGTCCTGGTTGGACTAGGCTAGGTACAACTACTTTAAAAATATTTTAAAAACCAAATTAAAATTATTTAACGCACCATACATGGTATTTTATTCTAAGAATTCTGTGCACCCAACACAGACATTTGCTCATCCATCTGTCCATCCATCCACCCAAATAATTACTGTGCATCTATATGCTAGATACCATTGTAGGCATTGGGAGACAGCAGTAAAACACAGTCCATTTTCTCATGGAGCTTTGGTACAAACTTTAAATTATCTACAAAAACGCTAGCAACTAAATATATCACAAAAATGCAGTTTTATATATATATTTTTCAATTATGGTATGTAACTATTACTGCCTTAAAAATTTGTGCAAATCGCTTCTGTTTGGAGAAGCAGATTTACTGGGAAAAGGTAATATTTATTCAGAATCATAATATTTAGAATTCTTTCACCATAACTTAAGAACATATATTCTGGGAATTATTTTTATCATTATTCCAAAACTATCAGGTAGAAATGTGGTAATAAATACACAAGAAAATGCCTTAATTATATATCTACACTGTTCACAGTTGTCTGGCTCTTCTTATGTCCACTAAGAAAGCATATAAAATAAGGAATCTGGTTAAAGCATGAGTTGGAAAAGGCTTAATAGTCAAAAATATGAACCCAAATAAAAAAAAGAGCTAAAGTTCAGAGAATTTACTTGCTAGCAATAATTTTCACTTAGCTTTCAAAAATTTCCCAGTAGGTCCCAAAGTAGAAGCCTTGTTTATTGAGGAAGAAAAGGTAATCGACTACTATTCCCATCAACAGAACATGAAAGTATGAAGGCACCACTATGTTACTGCCAAAGTCAAAAGGGCAGGAAAAAGCCAGAAGAGGGAAAATAAATAAAAATAAAAGAACAAACTAAGGGGAAAACTACATTTGGAAGGAGATTCAATGAAAGAATATCTTAAGATCAAAGCTTTTTTCATATCTTTACTTTTAACTAGTAAATGTAAATTGCCTGTTATCATTTGTTTTTTAAAAACTTATTTGTACCTTTGCCCCATAGCACTCTACATTCCAACAACTTTACCCAATACTTCGAAACAATTCACTGACACAAAATTTAGAGAGAATAATTTTATATGAAATTTTAATATGATAAATCAGCTCCATTATAATACAGGATATTTTATTATGGGCTGCTTTAAAAAGCACAACATAGTGTTTAATAAGCCACCAATTATCACCTGGTTCTATTTCCTGAATTATTCTCCCTGTTTCCCTCCCTTCCTATGAAAGCTATCAGTAATCTTGTTCACTTGGGTGGGAGGAATGGGGGGGGATTTATTCCTTCATTAAATACTTCCAAAGTACTTACTAGTGCCAAGCCCTGTTCCTTTCACCTAATAAGAAGCATGGTCTTAAACTGGACTCTAAATTTGCTGGTGATACAAAACCTTTCAGAGCAACAACTACATGAAGAATTCGTACTGAAATCTACTAGACCATGTAATCAGGTAGACAGTACCAATTCACTTTTAACCAGAGAAAGTCATAGCTGCTGCCACTTTAAAAATTCATTTGCTCTGAAAAGTTACAAGTAGGCTAACCAAGAAGTTGACCCAGGCTAATTTTAATATGTGCTCACCATTTCTGTCTGCTTTCTAAACAGAAGAATTGCTGAATTAGATTGAAAGAGAAACCTGAAAAATGCCCAAACTTGAAAGAAAATATTATTCATTCTATTAAGCTTCATGTTATAACTGAACAACCCTCTAGTCTGAGATTTAACTATCTGAAAAAATTATGTGGGATTCTCCTTAAGTTCCTTGAGCTATTTTGAAAAGGCAGAAAAAGTCATGATAAATAGAAAGATTTAAAGCTAAGTATGCTTTACCATCTATGTATGTGGTGAAAAGTTTTTTTATAGATACTGCAGATACATCTTTATAAATAGGAATGGGGGAAAATTCACAGAGCAGCCTGAAACAGCTTTTTAAAATGGTAATTTCACTGATCTTGCTAATGTCTCTAAGCAACTGAAACCCTGTGCTAAAAAAAAAAAGAAAAGGAAAAAAGATGGCTGGGGATGACTCTGCAAAGAGACACAAGGCAATGGTTTCGGCAAATGTGCATAATTTCTTTCGTCTATACCCACCCCGTCCCAAACTCCAGACCCACTAATGTTTCTTCCAGGATCACGGTTTAAACAGGCTAAGTGGATCTGCATAAACTTCCCTTGGGATGAATAAATCATTTCTGAAATTGCATATGCAATTCAAAAACACAATGGAAGCCATAAAAGAATAAAGACCTAATTTCCTCAACAAGTCGGGATGACTAAAAACATGTGAACAAGAAGCATTACATGCAGTACTAGTGTGAGAAAGACTAATAATTTGATCTGAATGATGCAATATATTTTATAAGTAGCATTTCACATAAAATAAACAGATCAGTCTGTCCTGGGAAAACCTGCCACAAACAAGCTAATCTTCTCCCTGTACCACCCCCTCAGTATTATTGAAAAATAACTGACATACAACACTGTATAAGTTTAAGGCATACATCATAATGGTTTGGTTTAGGTTCAGATAACATCTATCTTCTCATAAAGATACAATATAAAGAAAGAAAAAAAAATTCTCCTTGGGATGACAACTCTTAGGATTTACTCTTCTTAACAACTCTCCTATATATCACGCAGCAGTTTTAACCTCAGTCTTCATGTTGTATATTATATCCCTAGAACTTATTTTATAACTAAACATTTGTACCTTTTGACCACCTTTCTCCAATTCCCCCTCCCCTTCTCTGACAACCACAACTCTAATCTCTTTATCAGTTTGTTTGTTTTTTAGATTCCACACAGAAGTGAGGTCATGCAGTATTTGTCTTTTCTATCTGATTTATTTCACTTAGCATAATGCCTTCGAGATCCAGCCATGTTGTCACAAATGACAGGATTTCCTCGTTTTTTTAAAATGATTGAATAATAATCCATTGTTTGTATGTTTATATATAAATATATATAAAAATCACAACTTCACCCATTCATCCACTGATGAACATTTGGTTGTCTCCATTTCTTAGCTATTGCAAATAATACTGCAAATATGGGGGTGCAGATATCTTTTCAGTTTAGTGTTTTTGTTTCCTTTGGATATATACCCAGAAGTGGAATTGCTGGATCATATGGCAGCTATATTATCAGCTATATTTTTAACTTTTTTAGGATCCTCCAATACTGTTTTCCATAGTGGCTGCACCAATTTGCAACCCGATCAACAAGGCCAAAGGGTTTCCTTTTCTCCATACCCACATCAGTATTTGTTATCTCAACTTTTTGACAGTCATTCTGACAGGCATGAGGGGATAGCTCACTGTGGTTCTAATTTACACTTCCCTAAGGGCCAGTTATGGTGAGCATCTTTTCATATGCCTGTCTATGCAGCTCCTTTGCTCATTTTTGAATTGGGTTGTTTGCTTGTTGTTATTGAGTTGTATGAGATCTTTATATATTTTGGATATTAACCCCTTATCACATATATGATTTGCAAATATTTTCCCCATTTCCTAGGCTGTCTTTCACTTTGCTGATGGTTTCTTTTGCTGTGCAGAAACTTTTTAGTTTGATGCAACTGCACTTGTTTATTTTTGATGTTGCTGCTTGTGTTTTAGGTGTCACCCAAAAAATCATTACCAAAGACCTATGTTAAGAAGCTTTATTTCCATGTTTTCTTCTAGGAGTTTCATGGTTTCAGGTTGTATACTTAAGTCTTTAAATCACTTGGAGTTAATTTTTGTGAGTGGTGTAAGCTATGGGTCCAATTTCATTCCTCTGCATGTAAAATATCCAATTATCCCAGCACCATGTATTGAAAAGACTGTCATTTCTTCATTGAGTATTCTTAGTTCTCTTGTCAAATATTGACAGGATATGCTTGGGCTGATTTTGTGGCTCTTGATTGTTTCATTGGTCTATTGGCCTGTTTTTATGGCAATACCACACTGTTTAATGACTACAGCTTTACTGTATAGCTTAAAATCAGGAATTATGCCTCCTGCTTTGTTCTTATTTCTCAAGAATATTTTGGCTACGTGGTTTCTGTGGTTTCATATAAATTTTAGGAACGTTTTCTACTTCTGTAGAAATGCTCCTGGAATCTCGATAGGGATTGCAGTGCATCTATAGATGACTTTCGGTAGTACTGACATTTCGACAACATTAATTCTTCCAATCCATGAATACTGGATACCTGCTATTTATTTGTGTCATCTTTGATCTCTTTCATCAGTGTCTTATAGTTTTCAGTATGGAGATCTTTCACCTCCTTCATTAAATTTATTCCTAAATATTTTACTGGTTTTGATACTATCGTAAATGAAAGAGATCTCCTTATTTCTTTTTCAGAAAATTTATCTTTAATATACAGAAACCACTTATTTTTGCATATCAATTTTGTATCAGGCAATTTTATTGAATTCATTGATTAGATCTAAAATTTTTTTGGTTGTCTATGATTTTCTATATATAAAATCATGTTATCTGCAGTTAGAGGCAATTTTACTCCTTCCTTTTCAATTCTGATACCTTGTATCTCTTTTTCTTACCCAACTGCTGTAACTAGAACTTCTAGTACTATACTGAATAGGAGTGGTGAGTGGGCACCCTTTTCTTGTTCCTGACCTTAAAAGGAAAGCTTTCATCCTTTCGCCATTAAGTATGATGTTAGCTGTGGGCTCGTCCTGTATGACCTTTCTTATGTTGAGATATGTTCCTTCTATGCCTTATTTTTAAGAGTTCCTATCATGGATGAATGTTGAATTTGGCCAAATGCTTTTCCTGCAGCTACTGAGATGACAGCATGACTCTTGTGTATCACGCTGATCTGCATATGTTGAACCAACCTTGCCTCCCAGGGATACACCCAACTTCCTTTTAATGTGCTGCTGAATTCTGTTTCCTTGTATTTTATTGAGAATGTTGGCTATATATTCACCAAGAACACTGGTCTGTAGCTTTCTTTTCTACTAGTGTCGGTTTCTGTTTGTTTGTTTGTTTGTTTTTCCAGGATAACACTAGCTTTGTAAAGTGAGTTTGGGAAGCACTGTATCCTCTTCAAATTTTTTTAAGAGTTTGAGAAGAATTAGTTTTAATTCTTAAGTGTTTGATAAAATTCACCACTAAAGTCATCTCATCCTGAAAATTTCTTCATTGGGAGATTTTTGACTACTGATTCAATTCCCTCACTGGTAACTGGTCTATTCAGATTTTCTACTTCTTCCTGATTCAGCCCTTTTTTATTTTTATTTTTTGGCTTAAACAACAAACATTTACTTCTCATAGTTTTAGAGACTGGAACATCAATAATGAACGCATGTGAATATTCAATAGCTGGTGAGAACCCTGGTTCATAGACAGCCATCTTCCCTCTGTGCTCATGTGGTGGAAGGGACAAGGGAGCTCTCAAGGGTCTCTTTTATAAAAATACTAATCTTATTCATTAGGATTCCACTCTAATGACCTAAGCATCTCCCAAAGGCCCCATTTCCAAATACCCTCACACATTGGAGGTTAGACTTCAACATATGAATTCTGGAGGAACATAAACATTCAGTTGATAAGCAGCATCGTTTCTCATGAACTTCCTCATAGTCTACCAATTCTCAGCACAACATCCCAGGCAGTTTCAAATTTTTTTACTTAAAGAGGCTACCAGGACTAGGCCAGGTCATGTATGCTGTACAAAATACTGTGGATTTATCCAGAAGACAAGAGGGAAACATCAAAAGTTTTCAACAGATGGTGAACAAGATCCATCCCTTGTTTTAGAAAGGTTATTGGGATAGAAATTGTTCTCTGATTCAGTCTTAGCAAACTGTATGTTATGAATTTTTCCATTTCTTCTATGAAATTCTTCCATTTCATTCTGCACAAAATGTCCAGTTTGTTGGCATATAATTATTGATAGTAGTCTCTTAGAGCCTTTGGATTTCTGTGGTATCAGTTGTAATGTCTTCTTTTTCATTTATAATTTTGTTAATTTGGTTTCTTTTTCTTTTTTCCTTGATTAGTCTAGCTAAGGGTTTGTCAATTTTATCTTTGACAAAGAAACAACTCTAAGTTTGCTTAATCTTTTCTATTGTTTTTATGTTCTCTATTTCATTTATTTCTGCTCTAATATTTATTATTTCCTTTCTTCTCCTAATTTTGGGCTGTTTCTTCCTTTTCTAGTTCCTTAAGGTACAGAGTTAGGTTGTTTATTTGGGATCTTTCTTGCTTTTTAATGTAGACGTTTATTGCTAAGCATTACCCTCTTAGAATGGCTTTTGCTGCCTCCCACAAGCTTTGGTATGTTGTGTTCCTGTTTTTATTTATCTCAAGAAACTTTTTAATTTCCCCTTTAATTTCTTCTTTGATCTATTGGTTGTTCAGGAGAGTGTTGATTCATTTCCATGTGTTCATGAATTTTCCAGTTTTCCTCTTATTATTGATTTCTAGTTTCATGACACTGTGGATCAAGAAATACTTGCTCAGTATGATTTCAATCGTCTTGTTTTTGGTAAGACTTGTTTAGTGGCTTAACATATAATCTACCCTAGAAAAGATCCCACATGTGTTTGAGAAGAATGTGTATTATGCTGTTGTTGCACAGAATGTTCTGACTGCTGGTTCTATTTGGTTTGTTTATAGTATTATGCGAATCTGCTGTTTATTCATTCTATAGATGATTTATCAATTGTTGAGGGTGGGGTATTAAAGTACTTGATTATTACTGCATTATTGTTTATTTTTCCACTTAGCTCTATTAGTGTTTGCTTTATATATTCAGTTGCTCCAATGCTGGGCACACAAATATAAAATTACTATAACTGCTTGATGCATTTACCCCTTTACAATTACATAATGACCTTTGTCTCTTTTCACTATTTTTGGCTTAAACTCTATTTTGTCTGACATAAAGCAAGCTTGAAACGGCTTTTTAAAAATGGTAATTTCACCAATCTTGCTAATAATGTCTCTAAGCATCTCAAGCCCAGTGCTGAAAAACAAATGGCTGAGGATGACTCTGCAAAGAAAGAGACACAAAGACACAGGTTTTGGGAAATGCATAAATTCTTTCTCCTGGAGTCCCAAACTCTAGGTCTATTAATGTTTCTTCCATAATCACAGTTTAAGCCAGCTAAGTGGATCTACATTAATCTCCCTTGGAACAAATAAATCATTCCTGAAACTGCATATGCAATTCAAAAAACAGAGTAGAAGCCAAAAAAGAACACAGATCCAATTTCCTCAACAAGTAGATGGCTGTGGACATCTGAACTCAGGGGCATTACATGCTGTGCTAGAGTTACAAAATCTAATAATTTAATCTGAATGATGGTGCAACATATTTTTATAAGTAGCATTTCACATAAAATAAACAGATCAGTCCTTCCTGGGAAAACTGGACACAAAACACATTATATCTTAATGAAGAAATAAAAATTATAGATCAACCTTCACAACGCAAAAAGCAGGGACTAGACCTGGCTCAGGTGTTAAAGACCCTATGAGTAATTTAGGCAAAAGATAACAAAAAAATCATGTAATATATCTCATTTCAACCACATTCATTATACCCAACAGATTTGGTGCATTTTAAACTTGCTCTCAATTCCAAGAAAAATTTATTATTTTAAAGTACCTCCTTAAAATACTTCAAACTGCTTCTAAGCAATACTTAAGTTTTTTTTCAAAGCCAATTCCAATAAAATTTTTAATATATTACTCACCCAAATCGACTCAGTACTATCAATCATCCACTACCACAAACTAAATTCCTCCTGGGTAAAGCATTCTTTTTAATTGAGCTTTGGATTAATAACTGGTCACCTCTAGCCTAAAGCGCACCTGGTATAAGCAGTGGCACACGCTCCGGAGCTGCGGGGGGAACTCCGAGGAGGAGCTGACGATGGCGCGGAAGAACTTCTCGGTCATCTGAAGCAGGGCCCGCTGGTTTTCCTCAAGGCTCTCCGGCTGCTCCAGCCTACGAAAAAGTGAAATAAATTAAAAACAAACAAAAACACTCCATAAAAGAGGCTACTTAAGAAATATTCAGCCAAATACAATGTTTGAACTTTCCTGGCATCCTGATTTGAACAAGCCAACTATAAAGAAAAGTGGTTTTGAAAACTGTGTGTAAGAATTCCTACTATATTCTTACAAATTTGATATATGATTTTGAATTTTTTTTGTCAATCTAGAATATAGAAAACGGCATCTCATGTTTCCAATTTTTATTCAGACATTCATATATTTTGCAAACATTGATGTTTCCCCTATTTTAAACTGCCTTTCATATCCAGCCTGATATTTTTAACTGCTAGGTGTCCCTCCCACCAGAGTGTAAAATTCAGTTTGCCCAAAATTAACTGATTTTTCCTCCTAGAATTCTGCCTTATCCTGTGCTCCCCATGTTGTCAATGGCACCATCACTCTCAATCACGTCACACCGATGACCTCTGATGTCACCTTTGCCTGCTATACGCCATTATCCCCACATTCAATCGGGGTTGCTAATTCAATATGACCTCTAAAGTCTTGGTGTTGTGATTAAAGGCAGAAATCCTGAGGGCAGACTTACTAGGTTTAAATTTCAGCTCTACCACTACTGATTACTATGGTCTTGCTCAAAACACTTCACTCTTCCGGGCCTCAATTTTTTTCATTAATAAGACAGGAATAATAATACTGCCTTCTTTATGGGGTTTAAATTTTTGCCCAATGGCTACCAAATCCACAAAGCTCTACCCAAGCTCCCCAACGGGCATCATCTGAACTTTCAAAACTGCATCCCCTATGAAACTCACTACTTAACTACTTGTTGTATGCCTTATCTTCCCTACTAAACTGTAAACTCCTTGGAAGAAGGAAGTACTCATCTTTGTCCCCTTAAAAACTAGCATGGTTACCAAGCAAGTATTGAGTAAATACTTGTTTTCAATTTCTTAACTAGTAACTTTTATTTGCATACTAATTTACATACTACATGAATGCCTGGGACACTCACGTCATCACTCCAGATTCCTTGCAGCTAACTGTGTGGTACAGCACATGTATGTAATAAGAGCTCAGAACTGAACGTGGACACAAGGCAGGAAAGATGTCATGGGATAGGTAAGTTCCAAGGGAGGGACAGAATTTACACAAACAAAAAGAAGTGAGGGTATTACAGAAAGAGAAAGTAGGCAGGGCGGGTACTAAATTCAATCTAATAAACATTCACACTCATCTACTATTTGCCATCTTAGTGCCAGGTGCAGAGGGTCAAACAATAATTGGCCTTTGACTTTTTCAAAGAGGGGAAAGACATGCACACACTAAGTAATGAGTACAATTTATGGATAAAGGCAAAATAGCAAACCAAAGGCAGATATGATTAATTCACATGGCTGGTGGTTGCTGGGAAACCAGAGGCAAAAAGTGAACTTGGAATAAATACGGGGACTATATGCAGGGAGATCAGGTATGATGCTACAACAGTAATTCAAATCTGAAATATGGAGGGCACAGGAGTTTAGTGGTATAAAGGAAACGATTAACAATTTATTTAACAAGGCCAGAAGAGATTCCTAGAAACCTTAACAGTTCTTGTCTACTCTGTGGGAAATTTTTCTTACTGAGTCAACACTGCAGCAGGTACATAGCAGTCTATTTCAGGTGTCCCTCTAAAACAATAATGTTAAGGTCCTAACTAAAAGACAGACGAGAGATGTGGCTTAGAAGAGGCAAACATAACATAATTGTTTACAATTTGCTCATTCAACAAGTATTTATGAAATGTCAACTGTAAGCCAGATATCATGCTAAATATTCACAGGAGGATGCAAAGATGTACAAAATGTAAAAAAGCCAACGGTCTAGATGGGAAATACATTCAAAATACATCATCACAATTCAGTGTTACGATGATGGTACAGAACACAGAATAAAGACTATTTGCTCATGTGTAGTGTGTGAACACGGGCAGCACTTGGTGACACAGAAAGTTTCACAGAGATGGTGGTTTTTAAATTGTACCTTGCATTTTCCTTTGGACTCTTTACCTTCTCCTAAGTCACTCCTCACTATAGATGGAGGAGTTAAGTTAGAAAAAAAGAATAGAGTCAAGCATGCTCAGCTCAGTATCATCCTCTCCATTCAAAAAATGTTTGCCTGCAGAGAAGATGTATTCTGATCTGCTCTCCACTTTTGTGGTAAAGAGCTGACCAGCCCCTTTGAGGGAAGTCTGTATTTATCCAGCTGTGCAAGGTATGGGGCAGATGAGTCTAATTCAAGGTACAGTGTTAGCAAGCCTATTTGTCCATGGGATCCAAAGCTGCGTTCTCTAATCATTTTTGTAAGAAATACCTCTATTCTCAGAAATAGTTAAATTCTGAGTGCTTCTGCCCCTCCTTCCTCCCTCCACCATTTTTGGTTTTGAACTCGGTCAAGGAAGAGTATTATTATTTATTAGGCATCTCCAATCCCAACAAACACCATGTGTCAAACCACTTTAAAAATACATAACGTGTGCATATTTCTTTGGAGCTAATGTACAGAGAACACATGAAAGAGTGATAAGAGATGATGGTAGATTATAGTTAGACAACTCTGAACTTTGCAGTGTAGTCAATTGGGAACAACGGATGGTTTCTAAGAAATAAAGTGACAAAAAGACTTGGGTTTCAGAATAATTCCTATAGCAAATGACCTAAAAAATTATTTTAAAATGCTGGGACAATAATTAGGGAGTTATTGCAAATGTCAACAAGATCAATATGGTATTGCCTAAATAAATTATGATATAAGGCAGGTTAATTTCACATAGGCAAACTATGAAATAATATGCAGCAGATAAAAAGAATGATATACACACACAGAGAGAGAAAGATCCTTACATCCATAGGGTTAAGTTAAAAAGATTAAGTTACAAAACCATGTATACAATATGTTACCATTTATATCAAGCACTCACATTATAATATATAGTTTCTATAACTATATTTATATGCAAATGCATTGAAAAAGTACAGAAGAACAGACTAAAGTAGAAACAGTGCTAAATCTCTAGTAGTAGTAGTCAAATTCACCTTTAATGATATCTGTAATTGTTTTCAAGAAAATGTATTTGTATGTAATTTTCACAATTAAAGACTAATTTTTAAGAACGAAGGGGAGAAATCATGAGGGTGAGGCCCTACCACTGTAGTGGCAGTGGAAAAATGGAGAGTAGCTGTAGAAGAAAGGATAACAAACCTGGTAGGATCCACTTCAAAGCTAACATGTTGCCAATCAGAGGATGTGATCACAATTCGTAATAAAGGATCCAGAAGTTTTTGTAAGTAGGTAGCACCGTATACCTAAAGACACACAAAGGAAGGAATTTATTATGCCTGTTTCAAGTATCTAGCATTAAAGAAGACTTTCTGCTCTGTACATTCTGTATATAATCATTGTTTGGCATACCTCCACACAAAAATAGATGAATGGATACAAACCTTGAAACAGAAGGTCATTATTTTACTAGCTAAGCTGTTGCCTCGGAAGAGAGTCTGCATGGAGTCTGCCAATTCTACTTCCTTAGAAAACATGTTCCAGAGCAGTTGGTAGAGTAAATGCCGGGAATCGAATAAAGTCACCAGAACTCGGGCTAGTTCATCCTGAGAACAAAACAAGTTGTGTTAGTGTGAAAAATCCCATTTTTTCTTAAGCAAGAAACTAAAAGGCAAATCCAAAATTGACAACCATGTGCTGAACTGAGGTAAATGATGACTGATTAACCTTTGCCCTGGGATTTATCTGTGTACTTATGCCTATAATTCCTACCTACCTACAGTAGCTGTTAATTCTAAGTATTACTTGATGAAAGGTAAGAGATGCCTAAGCTTTACCAGAAGACAGAAAAAGATCCAGTTTCAGCTTAAATTGTATGACATAAATGAAAGAGTAGAAATAGAAGATGATGGCAAAGAGTTCGGTTTGACATGCACAGATCATCTGCTCAAAAAGTAAGTGAGTAAGAATAAGACTTTGGTGACCACAAGAGCTCTACTCTCTTCTCATGTGGTCAGGAAAACTCAGTAAAATCTGAACATGGGCTAGGCAGAGAAACAACAAAAATGGAAAGCTACAGGATCTGCAGAAAGTCAGGAGAAAGACCTGCTGCACTCAGAACCAAGAGATTAGTAAGATTTAGTACAAAGTAAGGATGGGCAGCTAATTCCCATCTAGCGCCTAAATGATAACCTTCATGATTTCCCATAATAAAGTATTTTCAGGTACACTCAGGAAAAATGATGTGACAGTAAGTCACTGTTTAACCACACGTTCTGGGAAGAGATAGAGAACAGGGAACAAGGTCTCTGCTCTTACAGAGCTCACTTTCTGGTGGAATTAAAATAAATAATCAAATAAACATGTTAATTTCACATAATGAATATATACTGCAAAGAAAATATAACAAGGTAATGTGACAGAATGACTACAGGTGTGGTATTGATGGTCAGAAAAGGAAGTGACATCTGAACAGAAACTTGAGTCACAATCAATTGACCACGGAAGCGACAATCCACATGGCAGAGGCGGCGGCAGCAGTAAGAGTGCTCGATCGTGGAGACTGCCCCAATGCACTTCCTGGCCAGTGTGGTTTAAGTTTGGTCAACGAGAAGAAAAATGGCCTATGATGAGGTTAAAGATGAGGAAGGGCCCAGGTTGTGTAGAGATTTGTTGGCCAGAGTTTGAGTTTTACTTTCAAGTATGGGGACTAAGATCCTACAGCTTTAAAGCAGAAATAAGTCTATAGGCAATGACAGATTACCTTACTAATTATAATTTATTAATCTAAAATCATTTTTGGTACAATATAAACTAAATAGTTTTTTAACACAGAAAGGGACATCCCTTCCCAAATTTTTAGCATATATTAAGAACGGTATGTTTTTAGGAAAATTTTATTAAGAGGTCAAATAGCCATATTATGTCTTCAGTGTTTAAAACATGCAACATAAGAATTTCAAATGCAAATAGAGTGTTTTTATTTTATTTTAATTATACAATACATTATAGAAAAAGAGTTGCGAATTGGAGATAGTAAATAGGCACAAGCCTTGAATTCTAGTTCTAGCATAACTAACAACTAAGTATGAGCTTTAACATGAATTATCTCATTCAGTATATGAAGACACCAGGCCAGATCAGTGGTTTTAATTTTCTTTCCATCGAGTAATTAAATGAAATTTTTCAGCAGGACAGCTAAGGAGTTTAAATTTTACTTTTAAGTGTGAGGAGTAAGATCCTCACACTTAAGGTAAGAATACTAGTGAGGACCAGAAGCTCCTACCATTTCCCCACAGGGGAAACTACACAAATAATATCTGAGTTTTCTTCCAGCTCTAAAGTGTCAGCAATTTAATCAATAAACACACAGTACACAAATGAATTCTGACTCGTCTGCGACATGGCAGGCACTTCTCCTTCCCACTTGCAATGAACTTACCCACTGAGAACAAGGAACCACATTGGCCAGAGCCATAGCTATAGGAAGCTCTCCCTGATCGCCCATCATCGTGACCAGCTCCACCAATCTCTCAAACCGATCTGCCAACACTGTTTCTGCAAGTGTGTCAAATTCTGTGCCTTGCTGGAGGATTTTTGTCAGAACTTCCATAAATGTAGCTCTTGTCTGGAGATCTTTGTGATAACCTAAACCTGATATGGACAGACAGATACAAATTTACTAACATGAACTTGCTGAAATAATTTTACTGGTCTTATATGCCAATCCTCTATAAGTTTCAAATTTCTGTATGAAGCTCTCATTTATCTCACCTATGGAGTGCATGAGGCCACTGTCCACATTAGCATTGAGTAAGTTTGACATTGCAAGGACCGTACAGTGCCTCAGTGATGCCAGCCTCCGAGACATGCCACGTTTCCTGCCACCTGTTTGTGCATTTTCATCTTCAACTTCACTACAGTCATTCAAAAGGTTCATAAACAATGTGAAATACCTGAGAAATAAAAAGACTGACCGTTATACAGTGAAGGCCACATAAAACGGAAAACTAACCAGACATTTTGAAATCAGATATGTGTTATTATATGAGTGGGCCTTGGGTACCTGCTTCTCTCCAGTCCTGGGATAATCAGCCAGTGTGGCTCATTATGGAATGTGCTCTGTTGAATATGATTTTATCCTAACATAGCCCAGTACATACTTCCTTATACAAACACCAAACAGTTGCCATCTAAATGCATCACTTTTAATGTTTAGCACATAAAATTAGTGGTTCAAATAGGTGATCTGAGTTATATTGCCTTAATAAGGTAATCTGGGTTATGTTGCCAATAAAAATTCCCTGATCAGATAATTTTCTTTAAAAACCACAAAACATGGTTATTTTCCTATCCCACTCCCTCCACAGGGAATACTGTTTCATGCATCTGTTATATTTTACAAGACAGCAGCTGATGGCCCTAATACCAAAACATAGATGTCCATGTTCTGAATATAATCATTTATCACTTTGATTACGCTTTCATTGTTTTGTTGTGTGGGACTTTGTTATTTTGCTTTGTGTTTTTGGTAACTGAAATTTACTTAAGAAATAACTGTGATTTGGCTTCCATTAATTCCACACCATCTCCTTCCTCAGGCTGCAGCGGAAGACCAGCCAGGAGCGAAACTACTGCTTCCATGCTTGCCTGGTCCAAATCTCTGAAGAAAAAAATATTTAAAGACCACAATAAGTCTTCAAGGTTCTTCGCTCCACCTTCCCCTCAAACTTCTTCCTAATGGACACAAACTTTAGGAACTACCTATTTCATTAAACAAATTATTAGGACAACCTAAGTAATTTGAGTTAATATGCAGACCATAGAATGCAAAAACATTTTAAATTTAGGAGAAGGTGATAGTAACTTTCTACAAAGTAATCTTGGCAAAATCACTACTTAAAAAGAATACATTAAAAAACCAAGCCTGGCCAAAGAAATACATGTAGATGGTTATTATGTAGTTCATAGTGTTTAATTATTTTCTGAAATGTAGCAGTAAGTATTTGTCATTAGACCAAACTTGATCAATTACTTTTTAAAACAACTCAAAACAATTAAGTTCCTCAAATAATACATTTATGTATGTAATGATAAAATAATCTATGGCTATATTTTATTTTCCAATAACTGTACACTAGCCTTCCCAAGCAGACAATACTAACTTTCCAAACATAACACTCTCACATTTTTTTACTGTAAGTCTTTCAGTTAAAAAAATATAGTATATAATTCAAATGCAAGAGCTTGATATCCAGAAAAATAATTTCAATACACAAAAAATATGTATAATAGCTATAATAAAGTAGTACTAATCCCTAGAGGAAACCTGCTCATACTTAAAGGTCATTCTGTTTTTTACCTTGTAAGACATTTGACATCATCATCTGCCGCCTGGTTTGATGTTCCCATAACCCAGTCTGTCAAGTATTCTACCATCTTATTCCTATACAATGGCAGAGAAAAGGAAAATAGCAAACAGTTTTTTAAAAGACACACATATGCCTTTTTTAATAGTGCACATAATGTGCCAAATCACCCAGGCACCGTGATAATTTTATAAAAGAGACATTGCTATCACAAATCTAACAGAAGGGACCAAACACAGGCAATTTGAATACCGACCCTCCATGTTAGCCCTTAGTTATGTATCAGTTTGGAAACAGAACCAAATCCTTAGCTCAAGAATAGCATAACTGTAGAAAAAGGGCAATGTTGTCATGGGCAGAAATCTTTGAGAAATTTGAAAAGACGTGAAGAGAAAAACAAATGCATAAAATGTTCCTTGTTCACCCACCCCCATAACCCCTCCACACAATAACCCAGGACCTACTATTTTTCTACACCTCATTTAACGCAAGATTTAGAAGGCCCTACTTGGCTCTTTGAAGAACTCACCTGAATTTCATCTCTTGACAAAATGAGAGGTCGTCTCTCCTTGCCATCATTACCTCGACTAACTGACACAGTTTCGTTTTTATTTGAATTGCATGGACCATATTCCCCAGCACACGGACATATCTATTTAGACACAGAAACATTCAAAAACATTATCAGATAGAAACAAAAGAGGAAGTTTTCAAAATGCTTAAATCTCTAAGTAAAATTACTAAAAGTAACTATAAAAGCTGCACGATTTTTATTTTGTTTATAAGAGAACATATTTAACCTCTGGTTATCTTTTTGTCACACCCTAATTTGGGAACAATAAAGAAAAGGATGGCAAATTACTCCATTAATAACTACTCATACCAATGTGTTTCTGCTACATTTCAGTAGAATGCTTACCTGACCAAATTTAACATCATTGTTTCAATGCTAGCTTGCCCCAAGTGCTCAGAGCTGCCTTCAGTATGATTATCTAGTAAGTTCTTCATTATAGCTATGGTTTGCTCTACAAATTGAGTATTGGTGTCAGTCAGTAAAACCTACACAAAGAACAAAACACATCTGGAATCAGTGCACAGCAGACGGGCCACACGGAGATGAAGCTGCTTAATCTAAATGTTGTACATATGCAGAAATGCACCCACAGGCATATCTAAACAGGCACAAAGATACAAACAGAAATTCATACCCAGACCCAAGATTTTCATAACCCCAGGCACGCCCACACACTAGAGTTCCTAAAAAGCAAATTTATCCCACAATAGAGAATTCTTCTTTCTGCAATTTTTTGCCTATTTCTTTTCAAATCTGTGAGTGAATGTTCATGCCAGTACCTTATTAATAATCTGAACAGGAGCTTCATAAATAAGTCACTCTATTCATAGGGGAAGGTGAGAAATTAAAGCAGAGCACACTTTACCTGTCCTTGTGAGTCAAAGAATTTGCTGATGGTATTCTTCAATTTGTTAAACAGCATTGGATAAAGAGCAGGACTCAATTCTAGCCCCACCAGATCCTTCACATTGGTCCGTATTTGCAGTCCCACTTTCTCATGGTTACACACCATTAAGGACAGCAGTCGATCCATAAATTTGCTGACAGGTGTATCGGTATTTCCTTCTGAGGACATCACTGAAATCATGGAACCTTTGCGTTCACTGACTGGGCCCATGGGTGGGCTATAGGTTGCCAGGCCAGAATTGCTTCTCTGCTGCAGGCACACTCCCCCAAGAGCACAAAGGAAGCCAGTCATGTTGATCCATTCCTGTAGGGAGTCCGTGTCAGACAAATCTATGGATCCTCCTCCACTCACATGAGACATTCGCCTCTTAACAATGGTCTTGTGAAGGCTTTCAGCAGCCTAAACATAAAATTTTTATGGGAAGTATAAATTCATCCTAAATTGAATGAGAGACTTGACAAATTACTTTTTATACAACAATTCTTCCATGACAAAAGAACATTTTTTACATTAAAAAAATCCAAGTTTTCACTCTGCCATTTCTAGTCACATCAAGGTGTCTGACTTGAGGAAGGATGCGCCTGACAGAATTGAGCGTAGTGAGAACAGAGGTATAGTATCAGATATAGAAGGTGGCGATGGACTGCAGCTCAGAAAGGAACATATTCTCAAATTATTTCCTTATATCAATGCCTAGACACAGAAGCAATGCCTATGCTGCTTCAAGGAGAGCATTTGAAGATTTTTAACCAAGTAGTACATGCACTTATTAACTTAGTGATTGCCCAAGTTCAAGGGCTCAGTGTCCAGCTTTGTATACATTGCTCTACTATTAACATAGATTCCACATGGCAAGTTGAGAGTAATCAAGCAGAAGAACCACTGAACACAGAAAGAGAGGTTAATGAAGAAAGTATAGGAAGACAAAAATCGATAGAAAAAAATTACATTCTATAAGAATTTGTAATCTGAGGAGAAATCTTCAGAGTTCTGATCCTTTTAGTGTAAGGAGTACAGGTGAGAAGGAAAAACTCTTACTGTGTGTGGCAAGTTTTTTTCAAATTCATTTCCCTTATATGCTGCTTACAAGCAAAACAGTCATCCTACTATAGTGACTAAAGTAAGCCAAGAAAGCAACATATTTGGGGCATTCTGTGGTATGAATAATGTAGAAGCACCACCGCATTGCTTTCTTATGTATGTTTGTTTTCTGAGGAAAGGGGCCTCTCTCTTATGAAGGATTGTTTTGAATATGGAACTCCTGAAATTCTGCCATGTCTTACAGCACATGCATTTAATACATTTGTATCAATATTAGAATGCGGCATATATCCCTGCTTTTGTGCAGCACGTTATCCCTTTTAGGACCTATGTGATCAGGTGTTTATGCAAGCTCTCTAATCAAGAGTAATGACAAAGCATGGTTTGCAACATGGCTGAGTGAATGTAGAACACAGTGAAAGAACCACTGGATACATATTATGTTTTGATAAGGAAAGCCTAGCTCTTGCAGTTAAATTCTTTGTGTCTCCTACTTGGACTATGAGGCTGGCTGGACTAAGTCAAATGATGTGTTAACTTCACACCTTCAATGATATGTCCAATAATGAATCGTTGCTATCAGACCCAGAAACGTCCACTGCAAAAGAACCTGCAATTTGGCTTAGCAGCAACAATGTGGTAGAGCACATATTTAGACCAAATTTCCTTCACTTACCAAGAATCCAAACACAGTACCTCTTAGATATACCTTTAATTCAGTCTCAGCTATTGAGCCCAATGTTCAAACTGAAGAGACATAGTACTTGGCACTGATATTAACTAAAGCATTGTAGAATACTGCACTAACAGCAGTTAAGGCTCAGCTATCTAGAGTTCTTTTACACCTTTTAATAAATGCTAATCCTCCCACTGGAAATAAGAAAGAGGCAGAAGAGCTCAGAAGAGCAGCTCTATCACCTTGGTTACCTCAAAGCAGTGATACTAGTGAAACTCATCAAAATGGAGGGAGTAACACTGAAATGGATGACCATATTATTAAAAGAATCAAACATTTACAACAGCAACTCTGAGACACGTAAATCCATGTGGGGAAGTTCTGAAGAAATTGACAACAGTGTGAAGACAGAAACAGTGGTCCTGGTAGCAGCAGGGGGCTCAGTGATGGATCTAGCAATGAGGTGAATTCTAACCATGCAAGCCAGTCATCTGGAAACCCTGCTGGTGAAGCACAATCAGAAGACACTGCAGATATGGAGAACTTAAAAAACAAATGAAGATAATGAACATGGTTACAGCGCTCCTAAAAGCAGTTGTGATACATATCTTCATATCATAAAGTTAGAAAGTCAAGCAAACATTTGCCACGGGGATTCCCACAGTCCATCAGAAAGAAGTGGGACAATCAATGGAAAAGGAAAGGACCTGGTTTTTTAACACTGACTCAATACTATTGATAAATGAATACAAATGCTAAATGCCTGTTCACACTCTGAAGACCCGGAACATAGTATTTCAGGGGAAATGATCGCTGTTCATATAGCACAAGTAACTCAGGACTCTTGTATCACATGCACTAGGCAGCTTCTGGGGAGACAATGGGGAACAGAGTATTTGTCAGCACTTTATTACTCCACAGCATCACCACCTCCACCACCACCAGGGTGGGCAAATACGATCACATGCTAAGTGCAAGGACGCCAGTTGCAGTAACTGCCAGGTCAGTGCAAAATTAGGGGGGAAAATATTGCTGATTTTGATGGTGACAAATCTGGATGTGAAAAGGAACCAGTTCAGATTAATTCACATGCAGAACTAATATCTCATCTGCAAAAATATTTTCCCAATTTAGTATCTATTTACCATGAATATCTTAGTCAAGGGCCTGCAGTTCATACACATCAATTCAACAGTAATGCTCTGGCAGATATTAATATGGATAATGTTTACAAGAAAGGAAACACTGCTGTCAGAGACAGTCCAAGATGATGAGGCAATGAATCCTCCTGAAGGCTTAACAAATGAAGCAGAGAAACTGCTCTGTTCCTCAGTATGCTGGTTTATGGATAGACAGATCTGAATGAGATTCACAGAAGGCTCCCTTAAAATTTTAGGAAAAAACAGATAAATAGGAATTTAAAAAACTTTCATGCATTAGTCAAAGTTCATTTTGTGTGCTTATTGATGAGATGTGGTAGAGTCATAGCATTTAATATACCATTACCACTTTTTTTAAGTAATTATGGTTTTCATATTAGGTTTAAAGACTTTTCCCTCACAGGGTTCATATTTTATCACCTAGTCTTGCTTTTCTCTAGCACCTTTGGCACTCTTAATTAGATCCCCTCCAATGGAAACAAAGAAATAGTAATTTTTATTCTCTTCTTGACACTGGGAACACAGTGGTGATTACTCTGTTTTCAAATTACATTAAATATTCTTAAACTGTCATTAAATGTAAAGGAAGTTAAATAGGCTAAGTGAAGTTAAACTTAACATGAAATATAAAGACTTTGATAATGCTATTATTCTTCCACCTGGGTTGATCTTTTGTGTCTAAGGTGTCTGTAGTGCATAAAGAATTAGGTTTGTGTTTTTTTCTTTAGTGTAAATTCTGCTGTATATTTATACTTCTTATTGGGGCTCAAATGATTACCACAAGTTTCTTGATTTTCAGTTTTGTTCAACAGGTACAATTTCAAGTTTCCCTTGTCTTGTACTGTTTTGATAATGTTGTTCCATTCTCTGATGTAACGAATTCAGTTATTAATTGAATATATTACATTATATTAATGGTTTCATTAGGACTGATGTATCTAACTTTATTGAATATTTAAGTGCTTCAAAATCTTTTCTTTTTACCTAACTGAACTGGAAAAAGTATGTAATATTTTCTACTTTTGGTCTTTAAAGGGTTATAATTTTAACAATCATAATAGAAAAATTGCTTGTTCATGCAGGTGTAGGAAACCATTAATAGACCTCTGTTAATGGAGCAATTGCCTCATCTAGAATAAATTCTTTAAAAAAAAGCTTTACATGGCTGGATGGTATTTCATTATTTACATAGGTATTATTAACAGTTAATTGTAAAATGTTAATTGTCTTTTAAAAGTCTTTGTGACACCTATAAAGCTTTCAAAAGCAGCTGTAATAATTTCTATCCCTCACATGAGCATTTGCACACCGCACAACCCAGCAATTCCACTGCTAAGTATGTACAACCAGATGGTCACCGGGAGACACATTCAAGAATGTCTGGTAGGCAGACGTGGCTTATCTCTTCACACAACCACATCAAAATTACAACTAAAATACATAACAACCCTCACTTAGAACCATCAGAAACTGAGTTGAATGGAAGTCTGACAACTATGGAATTAAAGAAACCACATCCATCCAGACTGGCAGGAGGGGTGCAGACGTGGAATAGGCTGGTCCCACGCGTGTGGTGGATAAAAATTCGGGAGAAACATCTTGTATGCAAGGAGTCCCAGCCCCACACCAGGACCCCCAGCACAGGGTTCCAGTGCCAGGAAGATAAGTCCCCACAACTTCTGGCTGCAAAAACTAAGGGGGATTGAGTCAGTGGAAGTAACTTCCGGAGTCCCAAGCAGTTCCTCTTAAAGAACCCACACACCAACTCACCTGTTCAGACTCACTCCCTCTGAGTTCCAGCACTGAGGTAGCAGCTTGAAAGGCACCAGTGGCACCTGAGAGAAACTGAAGTGTCTGGCATCAAGGCAACCAGAGGCCATTGTTCCTTTTCTAAACCTTCCCCCATAGAGCCACAAAGCCAGCAAGCTGGTGCCATATCTGAGACTCCATCAATCTGGCTAACACTGTTTGACCCACTTTGGAGATCCTCAGAGACTCTGCCCCCACCCAAGCTGCTTTTCCAAATGAATGTCTGGTCTTGGCTCATGCTGCACAACTTCCTAAATCCTCTCAAACAAGCAAGAGCTGGTCTCAGTGAGCCCCAGGCCCAGCAATAGCAGTAGCCCACCTAGATTCACAGCTTGGTTTTACCTGGGAATCTCCAGGCCAGCACAAGTAGTAGCCACCTCAGATTGCTTTACAGCTCAGGAAGGGTAGCCCTGGGCAAAACACACATGGAGGCTGACCTTGCCCTGCACCACCCAGGAAACCCAAGGGCCAGCACACCCAGTGGACAGCTATAAACCACATCAGAGCACCACCACCTTGCCCAGGCACAGCTGATCCTCCACAGAGGGCAGAGGGTGGTGGTAAGTGGTCACAGTCAATCCTTACAGCTGACTGGCCTGGGTAAATCCGTCCCACTGATCTGCAGACAGCAACCAAGACTCAACTACAAGAGGAGGGTATACTCAGCCTACATGAAGGGCACACCTTGAGTACCCAGCTTGGGTGAAAGGGGAGGCTGACCACTGGATCCTATAGGACACCGACTACATTAGGCCACACTACCAAGACATGGAGTCAAAGCAGCTCTACCTAATACATAGAATCAAACACAGGGAAACAAAGAAACATGGCCCATATGAAAGAACAGATCCAAAAAAGAGCTAAATGAAATGGAGATAAGCGATCGGTCAGATGCAGAGTTCAAAACACTGGTTATAAGGATGCTCAAGAAACTTAGTGAAGACCTCAAAAGCATAAAAAAGATCCAGTCAGAAATGGAGGATACACTAATTGAAATAAAGAACAATGTACATGGAAACAACAGTAGTGTGGATGAAGCCAAGAATCAAATCCATGATTTGGAACATAAGGAAGCATAAAACACCCAATCAGAACAACAAGAAAAAAGAAGAATCCAAAAGAATGAGTATAGTATAAGCAGCCTCTGTATGACAACATTCTCATCATAGGGGTGCCAGAGAAGAAGAAAAACAGCAAGAAACTGGAAACCTATTTGAAAAAATAATGAAAGAAAATTTCCCTAATTTGGTAAAGGAAAAAGACATGCAAGTCCAGGAAGCACAGAGTCCTAAACAAGATGGATGCAAAGAGGCCTGCTCTAAGACACATCATAATTAAAATGTCAAAGGTTAAAGACAGAGAGAATATCAAAAGCAGCAAGAAAAATGAAGTCAGTTACCTACAGGGGAGTTCCCATAAGACTGTCAGCCGATTTGTCTAAAGGAACTTTGCAGGTTAGAAGGGACTGGCAAGAAGTATTGAAAGTCATGAAAAGCAGAGAACTACAGCCAAGGCTGCTCGACCTAGCAAAGTTATCATCTGGAATCAAAGGGCAGATAAAGAGCTTCTCAGAGAAGAAAAAACTAAAGGGAGTTCATCATCGCCAAACCATTATTATAGGAAATGTTAAATGGACTTATTTAAGAAAAAGAAAATTAAAACTATGAACAATAAAATGGCAAAAATACAAATCTATCAACAATTGAATCTAAAAAACAAACGAAGCAAACAAGAAGACAGAATCATGGATTCAGAGAGCACTTTGATGGTTGCCAGGTGAGAGGGGTGTGTGGGAGATGGGTGAAGAGGTGAGGAGATTAAGAAGTACAAATAGGTAGTTACAGAATAGCCATGGGGATGTAAAGTACAGTACAGGAAATGGAGCAGCAAAGAACTTAAATGTATGACCCATGGACATGAACAATGCTGGGGTATTTCCTGAGGGAGTGGGGGTAGCAACAGGGGGGTAAAATCAGGACAGCTATAATAGCATAATCAATAAAATACAATTTAAAAGAGTGTTCATAACAGTACTATTCAAAATAACTAAGTATTTTTTGTATAGCCATCCAATACCCAAAATGGGCTGAAAGAAAAATTAAATCAAAGACTGTTGAATGAAATAATCATAGTAATAACAATGAATGAACTACAACTTAACAGAATACTCTGGATGAATCTCAAACAATGATGAGTGAAAGAAGCCAGATATGAGAGAGTATATCTCTATTACTCCATTTATATAAAGTTTAAAAACAAAGTATTTTATTTAATAGTCAGGATTATGGTTACTCTTGTGTTGTTAATGACTAAAAGGAAGCATAATGAAGGTTTCCGATATGCTGATAAATATTTCTGGATGTAGGTATGTTCACCATCTAATATTCTGAATTGTCACTTAAATTTATAGGTGATTTTGTTATGCTTTAAAAAATGATGTCAAAGATGAAAAACTAGAGTAAAAAAAAATCCAGACTTAAGACTGCCTTATACATTTTTAAAAAGCCACTGATATATTTTTAAAATGTTTGAGTCACATGAATGAACCTTGCAAACACTATTCCAAGTGGGAAAAAAAAAGTCACATGAGACTACACACTGCATGATTCCATTTATATGAAATGTTGAGGATAAGCAAATCTATAGAGAGGGAAAGTAAATTACTGGTTGCCTAGGCCTTGCAGGGAGTGAGGGGTTGGGGGAGAGGGAGAAAAAGGGAAATTAGGGAATGATAACTAAAGATTATGAAGTTTCTTAAACCACGGTGATGGTCACACAGCTCTGTGACTATACTAAAAACCACCGAATTGCACATTTTAAACAGATGGGTTGTGTAGTGTGTGGTTTATATCTCAATAAACGCTCCCAAAGGGGCAGGGGAGGACTTTCATTCTGAAGCCACATATCATCTACAAATAATAAGAGGTAAATATCTGCTTCACAAAAACATAACTTTTTTTCCAGTTCTAATTAAGCTTGACAGGACTAAAGCAATAGGAGACTAACCGGGTTTTCTAAAACATGTAATAATGAGAGTAATATGGTCATTACAAATCCAATATGTACAAATACCAATTAATTGTTAATTTCCAGGGTAATATATACCAGTTGATGAATTAAATGTTTAGGTTTTAAAATTTAATTTAACCTACGGGACCAAATCGTCTATCCACCAGATCTCTTAATTAGAATATTTAATAAGATAGTAAAATGCATTGCGTCAATTTTAATTTATTTTTCTATACTTTTGTTGCCTCTTTTCTGAAAATTCTGTGAAAGACTGATGGAGAAAGAGAAAGAAAGAGGGTAAAGGAATGGTCTCTAGCACAAATCATCTCCAGGTCCACGCTGTCAAATATTTCTGCTGTGATGGAAACATTTTATATCTGTGCTGTTCAATATAGTAGCCAATTGCCACATGTGGTTATTGAACCCTTAAAATGTGGCTACAGTGTGACTGAGAAACTGAATTTTAATTGTATTTCATTTTAGTTAATTTAAGTTAAATTTTAACTTTAATTTAAGTAACCATATGGAGCTAGTGGCTACCGCACTAGACAGTACAGATTTAGATGAACCACAACTAAGTATCAGTCTTAAGACAACTATATGCTTATTATATATACTAAGAGTAACTCACAAAAGATTACTAAAGTAAAGTTTCATGTTTAGCAGATCAACTAATAAAAATCGGCTTTACAAACTCACCTGGCCATCTTCCATTTTGGCTTTTGGGTAGTTGAGGATTAGTTTTGTAGCTTGTTCCCATTTTGCATGCGTATCTTCCCAAGCCTAAAATGAAGGCAATTACCAAGTGAAAGCGACTTTAAACCCAGAGCTAAAAATCAATCAGTGATGGCCAGGTCTCAAAGTTGGTGCATATCATAAATATGATATCCTACTTGTAATATGCACTGTATCTTAGATTTGCTTCAAAAGCTATTCCTGGTCACATACACATAACATGAAGCTTTTAAAATTGAGGTTGGGGACCCGCGAGGAGTGCTCTGCCGCTAAGGGCCTACCTCAGTATTCCCTGCAGTGGGATGCTCAATACGCCGCAGTAGTGCCATCACTCTTTTCTGCAGTGCCGCTCTTCCTAAACAAAGACAACAGGAAATCAACTTATTGCACTTAGAGCCCTGCTTGTCAGTGGAGAACCGGGCAAGCCCAACACAACAGGCAAAGGAGGAGGAGTGGAATGAACGCTTCAAGTGATAAAGCTGAACACTTCCTTTTACCTCTCTCACAGAAAAAGGTATTTTTCACATGGACTTCACAAAAGTCCAAGGCATAAAACAGCTATTCCTACCTATATTTACTCAAAATGTGCCAATGTGTTTAAAACTTTATTATATGGGGTGAGGCAAAAGCAGGATTACAGTTGTTCTATGGAAATTAATACAATAATTAATAAATAATACAAGAACAAATTGTGTTTCAGGTACTCACAACTATAAACCTACTTTTGTCTCACCATGTATACAATTCAGGCCAAGTATATTATGTAATATATAACTGCCAGCAATTTATACTGCCAGTTTTTAAACAAATGTAGGTCATATTAAAAACTCAGTAAGACATTAACAGTTCATTTCAAATGCTATTTACTTTCACCTTACCTGTGCAGAAAAGAATTTCAGGTAAGCTTTTTGAACTAGTCCTTTAAACTTGCAAAGTGGTCATCTTAAATACATCTTTACATTCCTAACATAAATCAGGTATCATGTGATTCAAGACAGACAATGAAAAAAACATTATCCATATTTACCTGTTGACATCATATTGCTGACAGAGGCAAATTCCATGAATGTATTATAGTTGGGCAAGAAGTTGTGCACCGATACCTCATCCACCCCACACCGGATATCTGCTTCCTCACAGAGGTGGCGGAAACAGGACATGGCAACAAGAACAGCTTCAGTGTCGGGGCTCCACAGAAACATGTACAGGGCCACTTCTAGTTTGGTCTGGGCTTGTCGGCATATTGGTGGGGTTCCACTGCACCCTGCTGCACTATCCTGAGAGTCAGGGGTGGGAGGTATGTATTTTCAATGTAGGTAATTTTATTTACAAAACCTAACAATGCAACAAACTGTGCATCTACACACATACAAAACCCACAAGAGCTTTCCCCTTTAATCATGAGAGGAGTTTTCAAACCCCCAATTATCTTGTTTGAATGAGAAATGAGATTATCTGGACCAAGATAATGCTACTATCTATCCAATTTCCAATTGAATAATTATTATCCTATTCTCGATTCCAGAAATGTAGATTAAGTCTAACATGGACAAAAGTCAAACACCTATAACATAAAACTACATAAAAATGTAAGTCACTTTCCAGTCAATTATGACAAAGGGAGAAGGAGTAACAGGGAATTCTATCTCCTGGAGGGAAGAAATAAGAACATTTGATACTGACTGAAATGAAGGCACAAATAAGAACTAAATATTTCTGTAGAAGATATACTTGACTCTGGATTACATATTCCCAAAGCATGAAATAGAGAAATCCTCATTTAGGAAACAAATGAAAATTCTGCACGGAAAGCAGACAAGTAACCACCACGCCATTTAATTGTTATACTGTTATATTGAAAATTAGGGATTTAAAAAGCTTTAGTCTGACAGGAAAAAAAGCTCTTCTGTAATGATTTTATTTTTTTGCTTACACTATGATTGATTTGTAAAAGGAATCACACACAAACAAAAATCACAGAAACATCTATCTATAATATGAAGCAAAATGCTTTTTCTCCCAGTAAATTTGTACTTTTTAAAGTTGGTAGAACTTTTAAACTTCTGTGGTTTAAATGGTCCTTCTTATGGAGTAGACATTTATAATTAGAGCTGTCAGAGCTTATAAATGTGAAATACTTGATCAAAAATAGTTTATATGTGATCCCATTTAATCCATACAATTCTGGATAGAAATTATTATTATCCCTATTTTAAAATGAAACAGTACATATTTAGATGAACCTGAAGAACTGAGTCACAGGGATGTTAGGAACTTGCCTCAGCTTCCACAAAGAGCTGTGACAGAACTAGAATCTAAGCAGCTCTCTACCAAGCTGTATTAATTACCTAGTTGAAATTTACCAAAGTTCATTCAGAAAAGATAGAGAGCACAGATGATGACACAGGAAAACTACAAAAGAAGCCGCTTACCATGGATGCGTTTCCTTTCCCCTTCCGGAGAGAGGCTCCAGGAGCACAAGTGCGGAGTAACTCTTCATGATCCATGGACATCTGACCAGTATTTCCACTTGACGGAATGTCACATCCTACCCCATAAAAGAATAGAAAGTGACAGGAGCTTCTATCTGCCTGCTAGAGAGAAGAAATAAGTAAGCCTTTCCAAAGCACTGATAACCAAGAGAAATAAATACTTAATATGAGTTGTCTCCCTGTTTGAGACGACCCTGGAAAACCTCTCCTCACAACTCCTATCTCTAACTTTGAGGGACATTCACTAGAAACCCACAAATAATGTTGGCCCAATGTCTTGGAAACAAATCTCAGTTTTCCACCCTTCAAATCATTAGAAACAACAGATTCCAGAAATGTAAATGAACATTTTTCAATCTGACATGGACACAAGTAAAACATTAACAACATGTACTTCTCAATCAATTAAAAATGACTTATAAAGATTTTCTCCCAAAAGATTTTATCCTCTGTCATGCCAGGATAACTGGAAGTTGACTCTTGAGATTAAGTTCCTCTGGAGCAGTAACTTACACTGGTGTATATGCCAAGTATGTCACATGAGTGACTTTACTAACCAGAGTAGTACAAATTTATTACTAGATTACTAATGCTTATATTCTGGAGAATTATACCACAGCCAAGGGCATGAAACTCTGAAGTCTAATGTTCTTCCTTATCTTAGGAATACAGTGGTACCTTGGTACTCATCGTTAACTCATTCCAAAACTCGTGACGAGTGCTGAAACCAACAAGTACCGAACGATGAAGCATTTTCTCTTGCAGGGCGCCGTCGTGACTCACAAGTTCTAGCAAGTGCGACGACTCCCGACCGAGCATCAAGTGCTGAACCTTTTTTTTCTCGTCAAAATGCGAGGAGTATAGGGTTTGACGAGTTCTGAAGCTGACAAGTACCAAGGTATGACTGTAATGCCAAATTCCACTATATTAACACACTAAGATAAGCCAGATATGAATAAACCCAATTCATCATTAGCCCATTTCTAAACAAAGAAAATTTAGCAAACTGTATGGTAAACTTAAAAGCACAGGAGTTTGTTACATTTAAGATTTCTCACAGCTATAATTCTAGAAATGGATAAAAATTCGTTGAAATCAAGCACTCCTAAAGCTATGCCATAACAGAATTTTTAATTGACTAATTATAGAAACTTTATAGTAAAAGAAATCTAAGGCTCTTCTCTATCCCCCAAAACATTGTCACTATGTTTCAAAAGTTCAGAATCAAACTTTTCACTTGACCCTAAGGAAGAAGACTCCTGGTATTTTTCAAGAGGTGAAACCTTAATGGCATGAATATAAATAACCCTAGATTTAGGACCCTCAACCTGTTCCTCTCAGCTTCTTGACAGATAACATTCTATGACCTAGTACAGCCATAAGATCTAAATCTTACGGATGAACCTGAGCAGAGACAGAATATGCCTCTCAATCTACTTTGGTTATAGCAGCCCCCACTCCTCCTAGGTCTGCCCATAGAGACCCGCATAACTTAATCAGGATTGCGACTAAGATCAAAGCCTCAGAGTAATTTTTTAAATGTTGATTTGTTAGCCACTGTCCTCTGCACATATATTTCCCTTAAAGATTTTGCAGGAGGGAGGAGCTAAAGTAAACTAAACACTACCTTAATTTCTTCCCATTACAATCCCAAATACTCATCCCTTTTTAAAGATGTATTTTGCTTACCTTATTTTTAAGAAGAAATTTATTTCTGCAGATCAGAATTTCCCGCAACCATTTGAGAATTTCTGTGCTACTAAGCATTTGATGGCTCGTTAATTTCTTGCAGATATAAAAAAGCATTTGTGAGCTGCAATAACAAAGTTCAATGTTACCAGCATTGTCAATAAACAACCTAATGCATATATGATCGGGACATAAGAATGACATTCTCTCATAATGGACACAAGTTTAGAGAAGCTTATTTTCTGTTCTAGGATTTGTTTTAGAGAAATGGTTATCAAAAGGTGATAAAGGAAAAAACTATACAGATTGCATTAAAAAAAAAAGTCAAATACTTCTAAACTTGCTATTCCCCAAATTCCCAATTATTTCATCCATGCGTCTAATCTTTGCAGAGGACTCGAGAACAAGTAACAGATCAGGTGCACAGCATAAACTGTAGGTAAACCCAGTGCTCCAGAGCTGGGGTCTTCAAACAACTGCATACAGGCCAAATCCAGCCCATTGTTTGCTTTTGCAAATAAAGTTTTAGGGGCACATGGCCACATTCATTTAAATGTAGCCTGTGGCTGCTTACATGCTCCAACAGTATAATGAATAGTTACAACAGATTTTCTGGCCCACAAAACCTAAACTATTTACTACCTGGCCTTTTAGAGAATAAGTTTGCTGATCCCTGCTCTGAAGTTGTACTGTCCAACACAGCACCTGCTAGCCAGCCCCCACACCTGGTTTATCTAAATTGAGATGTGCTGTAAGTGTGAAACACACTCCAAATTTTAAAGACTTTATGAAAAAAAGAATGTCAAACATCTCAATAACGTTTATATTGATTACATGTTGAAATAATATTCTAGAGTTTTATACTGGATTAAAAATACATTAAAATTAATTTTACCTGCTTCTTTTTACCTTTTAATGTAGCAACTAGAAAATTTTAGAGAACATGTGTGGCTCACATTACATCACTACTGAAGAGCACTGCTCTAGGGTGGAGGATTTAACTCAGCTGCCGAGGGACTTAGTGCACTCGCTTCTATGGTGAGATAATAACAAAATCTGAGGCTGAGCTTTCTTAATGTATCGCCTTTGTGCTCATTAAAAGGTAATAATTTATAAAACCCAGGAAATTATAAAAATCTGTATGTTTTTGCCTTGTAAGTAGATGTTTATTATTCATTCATCAAAAACACTAGTATCTTTAAAAAGTTATGAAGATCGTAGTTTAAAAAATCTGAAACTATCAACATTACAAAATTTTAAATCTCTAAGCTTATAACTGCACAAAGTCAATTTAAAACACAGTTGTAACTATAAAGAAATCAGAAATAAAGAGAACACATCAAATAACAGTATTTGTGGTTGGGTAATAAAATTTAACACGAGTTTTAGAGATTTATTTTCTTCACTGTTGTGACATTGTTTCCACAGTTAAAAACAAGAAACAATCTAATTAATAATTTCAAATCAATTAAAATACAAAATCATAAAACCTCTGGAAGGATGAGTGAATAAAGTTTTACAATAAACCAAGTACTATAGAGTTAATATTTAAAGGCAAAGATAAATACAAAATAAAATTTTAAATTAAATTAAAAAACAAAAGTCCATATACCTAATTTCCCAAAATGTTTCTACAGGAGCATCAGGGTTCCACAAATCAATGCTATCTAACTGATGAAGAACCAGGAGAGCCTGAATTATAAGAGAGAGAGAGATTTATGTAAAAATTTTAGGTTAACATAACATTGGACTATTTATTTTACAAATGCTAACAAATCAAGCTATTTAATTGTAGCTTCAACACACAGTATAAGGTAAAAGAAAAACTCTTGAGAACCCAAATCTTGAGGGGGGGGGGCAGAGTGTGTGTGTGTGTGTGTGTGTGTGTATTTCACTTTTTTCGGATCATTCTTACTTAAAATGGCATACATGCATGAGGTTAAATGACTAATGAATTCAGAACACCAATATACACATGTAAACACTGCTTTAAGATACAAACAAATAATTTCAATAAGTATCAAAGCACTCTGTGGAACATAAAACTAATCCCCAAGTAAGGAAAACTTGCCAAAATTAATACACACAACAATATTTTACTTCTAGGCCAAAAGATAAAGTAAAAATTACCTTGCCACAAGTTCTTCTGGAACAGAAAAATTATTTTTCAAAAAAGGAGAGCAAAATAAACCTTGCATTTCATAGCAGATTATTTGTCCTAGAAACATTTTAATTGACAGAATTGAAATCGGAATTTGACTCACAGAACATTAACGGGAATTAATTAATTTAAAATATACAGGAAACACACAAACACACTATACGAAATAAATTAAAGCCATCAAGGGTGTAAAGAGTAAAACCAGGTTCTTCCTTCGACCAGCCCTACCCTAACTCCAATTCGACAGCACTTCCCCAGAAGCACGCCGCTGAGTTCTGCACATTCCTCTCAGTCCTCAGTCAGCATATTTGGCAATTCTTAACTATGCTATAAAGCCCTTTATTAAAATTCCAATGAAACACTGTTTGGAACAGATAAGGAGAACTGATTTCTTAAAACCAAATCAAGTGCATAAACTGCAAAAAACCTGCCTCAAATTAGGAATAGATATTTAAATGTCTAACCTTGTACCACTTTATAACTCCTGAAGTTATAAATTATTAAAGACAAGACCTCTGTTACTTTATTTCAAACGGTTTTACTGTAATTACTTTTAGATATTTACTGCAAACTGCTATTCACTGTGAGACTTCAAAAATTACAGTTTATAATACAACTCTCTTATCAAGGGAAAAATGGCACAAATTAACATTCGATTTTGTCACTATTGTACAAAAACTTAGTATCATTTACTGACACTTTAAGTGGCAAACTCTGTGTATGTTATTGTTTGACAAAATATTTTTTAAAATATTGAAAGAGAATGTGTTAACCTTTTCCCTGAGTTAATATAATTGTTTTCCTTTTTATGTTCCCTTCCATTTTTTAGTTTCCTACATATATTTAACACAGCTGTAAACAGAGCATATGCATTTGGCATTTCATAAATACTTTTTCATACTGCTGGGCAATCTGTATGTTTTAATGAATGTTTAACAGTTCACCAAGTTGAAATATCATTCTCTTGTCATTAAATATTAACCCATTCTCTTATTAGTGAATATTAAAAATTCTCCTAATAGCCTCCTATTATAAATAAGAGCAGTCAGCACATATATATGTATAGTTTTTTCCTTTTGGACTGTAGTCATAGGATTAAAAAAACACAGGAATGGAATTATTTGCTTACACACAAAAAGGGCATTTTGTACAGCTGCTGCCAAATATCCTTCCAAAAAGAATGCAAAGAATATACTAATCTACAGGACCAATAGCACAGTACATAAATATAAGCAATGAATGTTGAAACATTTTTGGTAAAATGAAGTGTACAGTACAAACAATGAAGTACTTAATCTTAAATATACAGCGCAATGAATTTTCACAAATGCACACACTCGTGTAACCAGTACCTAGATCAACATGACCAACACCCACAAGCCTTTCACACTCCTTTCTGGTCTTTAGCCCTTGACAGAGGGATGCCACTTACTGATTTCTATCACCATAGGTTAGTTTTGTCTGTTTCCTATTTATATAAAGAGATTCTCACAGTGTGTTCTGTTGCATTTGGCTGTTTTCTCTCAATGTTATGTCTGTGAGATTCGTCCATGCTTTGCACTGAGGAGTAGCTCATTCTGTCTTTTTCTGTTTTAATCGATAGAATGAATATAACAAAAATTATTAATCTAGTCTACTATTGACACACGTAAGCTGTTTCCAATTTTTTTGGCTATTACAAATTATGCTGCTATTAATATTTTTGTATGTGTCTTTTGGTAAAAATATATAAACCTTTCTGTTGGATAAATACTTGCTGGGTGAAATTGCTGGGTCCCATGTTTAGCTTTTGTAGATATTGCAAACCATTAAAGGTGGTTGTACTCTCCTGATCTCTTTACTTCTCTGTTTCTCTGTTTTCTTACCCCTCAGTCTCCCTGTATCCCTGTGTCTCTGATCCCTCCATGCCCATCTCCTCGTGTCCTTAGGACTCTCTCTCTGTGTATTACTCCTCTCCCATGTCTTTTCCCCCGATAACTTCATCCACTAATGTGGAGAGTACATTAGTACAGAGTATGAATGAAAACAGTCGGGTCATTTGATATTTCATAAAGCTTTTTGTTATTGATTTCTAGCTTAATTTTACTGTAGCCACAAAAATAATACTGAATGGTTTCAATCCTTTAGAATTTGTTGAGACTTCACGCACAGGATACGCTGAATGTCCCATGTGTACTTAAAAAAAAAAATGTAGTTATTGAGTGTATTGCCCTACATATGTCAAACAGGTCATATTTGATAGCTGGATTGTTCAAGTCTCCTATCCCTACTAATTTTTTTGCCTGTTTATTCTATCAGGATGTTGAAAAAAGTATGCTCAAGTATCCCACTATGGCTGGATTTGTCTCTCTTGCTCCATTTACTTTATACATTTTGATATTTTGAAGTTTTGTTATTAGGTTCATACAGAGTTTAATTTCCTGGATGGCTTGGACCCCTTTATAATAATGAGATGTCCCTCTTTATCTACAGTAATGGTTCCTGTTTTAAACTCTGTATCTATTCAGTATTTCTTACCCTAGTTTCTTGGGTTAGTTTGTATAGCATATTTTTCCATCCTTGTACTGTCTACCCTCCAGTGTCCTTATATTTAAGCTCTGTCTCTTATAATGACCACATAGGAAGATTTTTGCACTCTTAGGTGTTTACCCAAGAGAAATGAAAGTATATGGCTACACACAGATTTGTATATACATGTTCCTAGAATCTTTATTTGCAATAGCCCAAAACTAGAAAACACAAATGTCCATCAAAATGGATAAACAAATTATGATACAGCTACAGTGGAACACTATACAGCAATAAAAATGAATGATTTTTTTAAAATAATAAATTCTTTTTGATATAAACTTTTTTAAAAAAAGATTTTATTTATTTACTTTAGACAGAGGGGAAGGGAGGGAGAATGAGAGGGAGAGAAAATCAATGTATGGTTGCCAGTCATGTGCCCCCAACTGGGGACCTGGCCCGCAACCCAGTCTCATGTCCTGAACTGGGAGTCGAACCGGAAACCCTTTGGTTCACAGGCTGGGGCTCAATCCACTGAGCCACACCAGCCAGGGCAAAGGAATGATTTTTTAAAAAAAGGAATGAACTAGTGATACATGCAGCAATGATGAATGCTATGAAAATCATGCTGAGTTAAAGACAGAAAAAAAGTATATACTTTATAATTCCATTTATGTAAAATTCAAACTAATCTATAGCAACAGAAAGCATATTGATGGTTACAAGGGAAGCAGGGAAGCAGGCAGGGGGCAGAGGAGTGAGGGAGGGAGGGAACACAAAGGAGTACAAGATAACTTTCATTGGTAACATAGTCACCTAAGTGGTCATTAACAAGTCAGTAAACTGGTGTAATCAGAAGGAACTAAAACACACATGCAACAACATGAATGAATCTCAAAAACTTGTTAAGTGAAAGAAGCCATCCAAAAAGGACTATCTAGTCTAAGGTTCCATTCATATGAACTTCTAAAACAGGAAAAATTAATCTATAGCTATAGAAATCAGACCAAGTTGTCTCTGGGACAGTGAGTGGGGGCAATGACTGCAAAAAGCAAGGGGAACTTTCTGGGGTGATGAGAAATATCCTAAATCTTATGATTTTATTATATGTAAATCATACCACAATAAAACTGGTTTAAATTAAAACCATAATTATCAAGTAATCAATATAAAAATAATCTTTTCAAAAATTCAATTGTATTCACAACCCAGTAGGATGGCTATAATCAAAAGGACAAACAATGACAAGGACTGGCAAGGAGATACTGGAACCCCCATACATGGCTGATAGGAATATAAAAGGATGCGGTCACTTTGGAAAAGTGTTTGTCAGTTACTAAAAACAGTTAAAGAGAGTTACCAAAAGCAACTCGACTCCTAGCTACATACTCAAGAGATGCATCCACACAACAACTTTCCCACAAATTTTCAGAGCAGCATTATTTATAATAGCCAAAAAGTAGAAAAAATCAGTGTCCATCCACTAATGAACGGGTGAAAAAAGGTGATATATCCATACCATGAAATATCTGGCAACATAGAAAAAAGAAATAGTGATTCATGCTAAAATATGGATGAACACTGAAAACATGTTAAATGAAAAAAGTCAGACACATGGCTACATATTGCATCGTTCTACTTATCTAAAATATTTAGAATGAGCAAATCTATAAAGAGAGTAGATTAGGGGTTGCCAGTGACTGGGATGACAGAGGATTGGGGATTACATAGTAGGGATGGTTGCACAACACTGTGAATATACTAAAAACCACTGAATTGTACACTTTAAAATAGTAAACTTTATGGTACACGAACTGTATCTGAATTTAAAATTCAATACATATTTTAAAATTCAAAGAAGTCAACACAGTTAGAAAATTTTGAGTTTTATTAAGCATAAGAATGTGCAGTGTTTTGCTACATGTGATATAAAGCAAGTAAACCCCCTCTTTTTTTAAAAAATATTTTATTTATTTTATTTTTAGACAGAGGGGAAGGGAAGAGGAAACACAGGGAGAGAAACATCAATGTGTGGCTGCCTCTCATGTGCCCCCTACTGGGGACCTGGCCCGCAACCCAAGCACGTGCCCTGACTGGGAATTGAACTGGCTACCGCTTGGTTCACAGGTTGACGCTCAATCCACTAAACTATACCAACCAGGGCACAAGTAAATGCCTCTTTCTCCACAGAGTTCATAAAACAGTGTAAAGACAAAAACATACCATTTCCAGAAATGACATATCTGACAGATATCCTGAATTTACATCTATCTATCATAGAAACCACATACCAAACTTCAAGGATGTACATAGTTATAGTCTTTCCCTCAAGAGCCCAGAAATCCTTCTCCCTTACCTCCATTGCTTCCTGAGCAATCTCTGGCATGTGTGACTGAGGGACCAGTTGGACAAGCCCTGTTATTAATTCTGCTGTACTGCCTTGGGTTTCAGGTCCCTGTTTTCTTGGATTCTGCAAGGAAAAAAGCAATTTTCAATTAAAAAAAATCATTTCACAGGAGCTAAAGGGGCAGGGAATGTAGAGTGACTGCTGATGAGTACTAGGTTTCTTCTGGAGTGATGAATTCCAGAATTAGATAGTGGTAATGGCTGCACGACCTTGTATGTACTAAAAACCAGTGAACTGTACGCTTTTAAATGATGAATTTTATGGTAGTGAATTACATCGCAATAAAAATAATAATTGTGAATTTTTAAATAAATCAAAACTGCTTTTGTTAGTCTACATCTATACTTGTTCATTGATGTAAATAATGCCCAGGGGGGAAAAGTCCTAATTAAAAGAAAACAAAAACTAGGTATTAGATTTTCATAAGAAATTCTATCAATAATATAATTGTTTTTTAGCAACACTACAATGACTACATAATGTACCTCTGGTTTGGAACTTGGTTGTTTTGATCTTATAAATAATTGTGATTGGAGGCAAAGAACACTGGATGAGGACTGCACAAATCCTGTGCAGCCCTCTTGTCCAGTACAAAGGACCTACCCAAATCCACACAGGGCTAGAATCCACATCTCTAAATACCCATACCTTAGTCTTGTTAAGTGTGGACAAACATTGCACACTAAGAAAAGCAAACTGGAGGTGTATGTAAATGCAAATACCTACCTACTTAGAGACTAAAAGCTTCCTGAAACTTGGAAGCATCTATTTATACTTTAAGCTATATGGGTTCATTAAACTGAGTCCAAAGCGATTTGTGCCCATATTTTTATTTTTCCTAATTGTAGATTCTTTCCCATGATAATGATTAAGGTAAGCCCTAGTCTGTCTGTAATTCAAAACTGTTAGCCTATCTTCTAACATTATATTCACTCATTAATAACCTGATACCAAAGACATGACAAGTATAAAAGAAGATGTTTCCTACCCCCCTGGAGTGTGTAGTCTGGGGGGAAACACAAACATCAATAAAATAATCAGAACAACAAGTGTTAGACTGCAAATGAGATAAGAACTATAAAGATACATACAGCTACAAGCACCTGTAACAGGGTAATTGGGCACCATCAGGGGACTTCCTGGGGGGCAGTGATATAATAGCTCAGAATTAGCAGGAATTACTATGTGAAGAGGATAGAAAAGCATATAGTAGGGCCGAGGGGACAGCAAGTGTAAGGGCAGGCATGAAGGAAAGTGGTATTTAAGATGTAGGGGAAAACAGGCCATCACGCCTAGAGTAAAGATAAAGGAAAAATATAATGCTAGTAGTAGTAGGTGGGAGTCAGATTTTGCATGACCTTGTAGGTCTATTTGGAGTTTGATCTTTATCCCAAGAGCAATTTCAGGTAAGAGGTTTTAAGCTGGGCAGGGGACATTATAAGATTTGCTTTTTAAAGAGATCACCATAACTTTAGTGTAGAAAAATGATTAGAGCAAGGTAACAGCTGATAAAAGCAATTAGGAGGCTTGAAAAAATTAGAGTAATATGAATTAGAACAGAGATGGTAGAGATGGAAAATAAAACTGCTTTACTTTAAAAATACCATGATTAAGATCACTTAATAGTTACTCCTACATTTCTTCCATTTACTAAGATTTAGAATTTTTATATGTAAAAAAATATGCAATAATCAATCAACAAATCACTATTTTTAAAGTTGTTTAGCCACTAGATGGCAGCAAAGAAAATAATTTCAATTTTAAACAGCCCTTTTGCACTTGCTAAGTTTCAAACTTGGAAATTGGCAAGTTTTAAGTTCTTGTTCTTTCAACAATAAAATATTTAACACATAAGTCACCAGTGACTTTAGTGCCTTTTCTGATTCTGAATTACAGCAATGCAAAGAGTAGTGCTATTATATATGACATGCATAATGGAGTAACTTGTGCTACGTAACAAAAGAATAAGAAAAAAGGTATTTCATTAGTTTTAGAGTAAAAACTATCCCTGATAGTTTTTATGAAATTTTTCCATGCCAAAGTTCTGACAATTTATTCTATTAGACTCTCAAATTTGGATGGGTTTTCCAAAGCATTCAAAATATCACAGGTTTTCTTTTGGGGTTACTAATCCATGCAGGGGTGTCCAACCTTTTGGCATCTCTTGGTCACACTGGAAGAAGAGTTGTCTTTAGCCACACATTAAATACATAAACACTAATGAAAACTAATGAGCAAAAAAAATAAAAAATAAAAAATAAGTAAATTTACGATTTTGTGTTGGGCCACATTCATAGACACCCTGGGCCGCATGTGGCCTGTGGGCTGGACACCCCTGCAGGAATTCTGTCTCTCTCTCTCTCTCTTCTCTTGTTTCTCTCCAGAAAAAATACATGTACACTTTTTTTTTTTTAATTCAGGGGGTTCACAGAATTCTTGAATCTATGGATATCAAGTTATAAACTCCTATAGTATAGTAATTTGAAATATATGCCATCAAAATTGAATGTACCTTGGCACTTTCAAGGATATTGCTGAACAAAAGCAGCAAAAAATCTTTCTGGATGCTGCTCCCCAGAGACTCCACAACAGTTAAACATATATCCTACGAACTTCACAATATGTTACTGTTACCGTGGGGCATTAATAATATTAATTCTTGTAGAAGATTTTATTTATTTATTTTTAGAGAGAGGGGAAGGGAAGGAGAAAGAGAGGGAGAGAAACATCAACGTATGGTTGCCCCTTGACTACCACACACCAGGGACCTGGCCTGCAACCCAGGCACATGCCCTGACTGGGAATCGAACCAGCAACCCTTTGGTTTGCAGGCCGGCACTCAATCCACTGAGCCACACCAGCCATGGTTTATTAATGTTAACTATTCTATTAATAATAGCTAACATTTATTTATGCTTATTATGCATTTATTTTACATTGTTTCTAAAAACATGTTCAGTATCAATATTCTTAATCTCTCTAAGGTAGAAGCTATTGTAACATTTCATATGAGAAAATTAAAGCAGGTTAAAGTCACTCAAATCACATAACTACTGTCTCCAGAGCCCATGCTTTTAATCTCTTCATATAACTATCACTCACTTACACCTATTAGTTCTTAACTATTTTGTGTAACAGACTGATGTTCTCTGGAATCTAATACCATCCAAGGCTATAAGAGCAGAGTTAAAGGCAATAATTGAGTGCTAACCACACCCATTTTCATCTCTTTCTTCCAATACAGAATTTGTAGGCAAAACCAGTGAAAAGGGAAGGCTGATGACAGGAAGGAGAACAGAAAAGCTAAATGGTTTGGCAAGAGCAACTGGAAATTTTAAAAACCAACCACACAGAGGTAGAAAGCACTCTGATCTGTGGTTCGCTTCCTTGCCTTCACCCCCAGCTCAGCACGATGCCTGAGTAATGTATAACCTGGTAACAGGGTGAGGGCAGAAGGTCACCCAAGTATTAATAAGGAAAATGGAAAAGTAATAAAAATCCGACCTGATTATATTATATAAGTTCGTTTTTTAGTGATGTTTTTAGGTATAATCAGAAAGAATCAGTAAGTGGTCTTTAGCTAATAATTATATTCAAGGTCTTGGCATTTCAGTTAAACCAAACTAAGTTAGTGTAATAATTTCAAGATGTTTCATAAAAATACTTACACAAAGCAAGAGCTTTGGATCTGCATGAATTAGTTTCACCATGGACAAGAGAAGATACTTATAGCTTCTTGTCTCCAAGTCTGTAGGTTTTTCTTTAAATTTAAGGCTTGTTACTTTTTCTTTAAATGTAAGACTCTAAAAACATAAAAAAGGCATCATCTTGTAAGAATCATACATTATTCAAGATAATAGCTATCCAACTTTTAAAATTCAATGATAAAAATAACTTTGAAAAAATAAATAAATTTTATACCACCAAATGTGTGGTGTTAGTAGAAACATCCAATAGTAAGTATATGGTTAATGTTATTCAGCTTAAAAAATCATATGAAAATTATTTTTGCAACATTTTAATTATTCTTATATAATCTAATAAAATTTAAGAGAAAATATATTAAAATACTTAAAATATTAAAGAGCTATATTAAAATATGTTATAAAATATATTAAAACACTATATTATAGAAATATATATTAAAATACTTAAAATGTTATTAAAATATGTAAGAGAAAAATATATTACAATATATTAAAATATTGACTCCTATGTACAAAACAACTGCCAAAATGTAAAAACATTAGGAACAAAATATTTATTCTGTAACTCTCAAAATACACTAAGCAAAGCATTTAACAAACATTTATCCTTCACAGATACACAAATATTTCATAGAATCTATGACATTATCAACTGTAAGATGCATCATCATTGTACACACAAAGGCTGAATAACCACTGTCAACTGTCAGACACCAGACAAATAACATACATTCTCAATTTCAGAGACGTTAAAAACTAAAAATGCTTCTTAGAATTGATGAGATATGCTGTACACGCATCCTCTGTATGTAATAGTTTAATTGTAAGTTTGCTTTTCCCTTCAACGGCATTCCATCTCTCTCAGTTTACAGAGTATGTGTATTCTGACTGAAGAACCATGGTAAAAGGGAGAAAGAACTCTTTGAGAAAGACTGACTCATGGGATCAATTACAGAGATACTGTGTTGGATACTGTGCTGGTACTGCAATTATAGATGTTACTCAACCAAAATCCAGCAATTATATTCTGGATCTAAGACCACCTTTCTTTCTGTTCTTATCACATATTTCCCCTTTTCCTGTAAAAGGACAAAAAATATGTGCTTTGACACGTATGCCTTTATGTGAGCACAAATACAAATAGATGGAATATGCAGCAACTATGCAACTGTAATAAAAATGTCCAAAGGTAAAAAGTGGAGATGCACATCTATAACACAGGGCCACTATTCTCAATGTTTAAATGTGAGTAATACATTTGTTATTATGCCCAAGAGTACTGAAGGTTTTTGGTCTTCACAGGGGAAGGAAAGTACACATTAATGGTCAAGAATGTCACTATACAAAAGAAATAAAATTTACAAATACTGTTTGTTTTTTGTATTTATAATCTGACTGCAAATGTTCTACCAAATGTATTTAATAAATTCTGTTTCTACTGTTTGTTCCTGTTAAACTTCTTTTTTTTTCATTCTAAGCTAAGGTAACACCTTAGATCAAGATAAAAGTTTCATTGAACACATTTATTTACTAAGATATAACTAAGTATAACTGCCCTTCCCAGATGCAGCCAGTGCACAGGAACACAGATCTAAGAACAATGAACAGATATGAGGAGACTATAATGGGGTACAAGGGGCCTAAATGGTAATGGAAAAATATATAATAAAGATTATATATTAAAAAAAGAATTACCTCTTAATTAGTAATCCTTTCCAAAAAGTAAATTAATTATGTCATCTCTTAATCTCAGGTATCAGCAAAAAAATTTTGTTACAGCATGACTGCTGAATATGAGATATAAGATTGAAAAATGTAAGTAAATTTTTCAATTCAAACACCTTTTAATTAATGACCATTAGTGGGTTATATAGCAAGCAACAACTTGCTAAAGAAGAAATATATTTCTTAACTAGAAATGTATTTAAATAACCCATTAATTTTTTTGAAGTTTTAAAAAATATTTTATTTATTTTTTAGAGAAAGGGGAAGGGAGGGAGAAAGGGAGAGAAACATCAACGTGTAAGAGAGACACTGATCAGTTGCCTATCGCATGACCTGGCCCTCAAACCAGGCATGTGCCCTAACTGGGAATTGAACCAGTGACCTTTTGGTTCACAAGCCGGAACTCAATCCACTGAGCCACACCAGCCAGGGCCATTCATCAATTTTTTTAACTGATCTTCCATATTGGATATATTGTACTAGTAGGAATCCAAGTTGGTATATGAGCTTTGGTCAAAGAAGAGAGTCAGTGATGCCCAGGAAAAAAATCATAAATCAAAGTATTTAGACATCTTATTAGGAACCCAAATCAGCCCTGCCCAGTGTGGCTCAGTTGGTTAGAGTGCCAACCCCTAAGCTGAAAGATCACAGGTTCTATTCCCAGGGCATGGGCCTAGGTTGTGGTTCTGTCTCTGGTCAGGCACATACGGAAGGTAACTGATTGATGTTTCTCTCTCTTTCTCTCATTCTCTCCCCCTTCCTCTTTCTCTGGAATCATTAAACTATATCCATGGGTGAGGATTTTAAAAAAACAAAAAATGAAGGAAGAACCCAAACCATTTGCTAACTTATATGACTAAATTACAGGCATGTGAGAAGCATTTGTTGCTCTGGCTGGTGTGGCTCAGTGGACTGAGCACCGGCCTGCGAACCAAAAGGCTACTGGTTCGAGACCCAGTCAGGGCAACCAATAGATGTTTCTCTTCCTCTCTTTGTTCCTCCTTTTCCCTCTCTCAAAAATACATAAATAAAATCTTTAAATAAAGCATTTGCTGAGCCAGTACCTTAAGAAGCAAAATGTGTAGATATTATACACATTTGTGAAAATTCATATATCCACTATCAACAGGCTATCTTAGTTTTAAAACGGTACTTGATGAGTGCCAAGGCAAATATTTCAAATTTTTTAAATACTACAAAAGTACAAAAGAGAGAAGTTATGGCTCAATATTCATATGAAAAAGGCTAAAGAGTTTAAATGATTAAGAATTCAATCTAAGATGATAATGCAATTTTAGACTATTTAGTAGAAACATGGTATGAGATACAGCAGGTTAACAGATTTCATCAATTATTACACTACATCTGGAACAATAAAATCAGATGTTAATATGTCATTTTAATTGGGGGGAAAAAAGTGTTAGGTTGGATTATTTCCAAAACAGAAGAAAACCAGATGGAGGAAGGATCTGAAAGCACGTCGAGTAAGAAACTCATTCACTCATTCAACAAATATGCACTAAATGCCTACTATGTGTCAGATACTGTGTAGGGGCCAGGAACCCAGTGCTGAACAAGACAAATAAAACTGCTGAAGAATCAGACAGATACTAGACCGAATGTTGACTATTCACTAACCATGTGATTATTTATCACTCAGTTCCTAATATTTGTGCCTCAGTTTCCACAGCTGTAAAACCAGACCAAACAAAACAGTGCACATGCATACTTTTAAAGAAAGCTAGAATAATAAAATCCCTTCCAATGCTAAAATGATATAAAAATAAAAAGAACTCTTCGGAGTACAGGAATCAGATCTACAGAGGTCCAGAAAGAGAGAGAGAGGACCAGTGATGGCCACAAGCGATAGGAACATGAATCTCTATCTTCATAAAGGGAAAATTTTCAAATAGCTCTTTCCAACAAGAAATGTATTTATCTCCAAAAACCAGGGTGGCTGTAAAGCCTAGAAACATAGATTTTTTTTTTTTTACCTTTTTACAGACTGAACCCCTTGATTGCTATTTCTGCAGCAAGCTAAAGGCTCAAGTTTATCAAAACCACAAATCATCTGAGGCAATGTAAACGAGGACAACCCACCGAACATACCACAGTGGTTTTCAACTGGAGGCGATTTTGTCTCACAGAGAGTATCTCTGGAAATGCCTGAAGACACTTTTGGTTTGCATGACTGGTGGGGTTGGAGATGGAGGTGCTATTAGCACCTATATCACACAAGATAGTCCCCTACGCCAAAGAGTCACCGTTCCAAAAGTCAATACTGATAAGGTTGAGAAATCTTGACATAATGTATTATCTCTAAACGATTTTTTTAAAAAGATTTTATTTATTTATTTTAGAGAGGGGAAGGGAAGGAGAAAGTGAGGGAGAGAAACATCGATGTGTGGTTGCCCCTCGAGTGCTCTCTACTGGGGACCTGATCTGCAACCCAGGCATGTGCCCTGACTGGGAACAGAAACAGCGACCCTTTGCTTTGCAGTCCAACACTCGATCCACACAAGCCAGGGCTCTAAACTATTTATTATATATATTCACCTGTGTTTTCAGACTTTATGACACCTGTACTAAGCTCTTCATGTTAAGTTTTCAAACAAAAGCTACAAGACTGGCATTATTACTGTGAGGGAAAGTGCTTTGTCTGTTTCGTTCATCATGCTTCCCTGGAATTAACACTGTGCCGGGAAGCTAGTGGGAGCTCAGTACTTCTACTTCTGTAGCCTGGCTGTTCACTTAGTCAGGTTTAAGAGAGGTAAGATTAACCTTAAGGATCATCCAAATTCTAAAATGTTCTTATTCTAAAAAGTTATTTTATATCAAATTTGCTATTATTTTACCTGGTAAAAATACCTGCCAGAAAGCTGCCCTTTACCCATTATCTACAAATACATAACACACACAAAACTTCATACATATACAAATACATGAATATAAACAGCTTAAGAATAATTTTGAAAATCAAATGTATACTGATAACTTCAGAGAATAATTAGAAGTAAAAACTAAATTCTTACTCACAGGTATCCTTGAACCAAAAGAGATCTAGTTATTGATTTAAGAAATAATTATAAATAGTATAGTATGTAGCTCCTAGAATCAGCTAGTAACTAGGGTTAAAAAGTAAAATAACTTCTAAATGTAGGGAACATTTTCAGATTAACAATCAAATCTTGTCTTGTTCAAAATACTAACTTCATTTAATTTTCTTTCAGTCCTCATGCACAAAAAATTAAATTACAAATAGCTGGTACTGAAGCTAAATTGGAAGTGGATATTAACTTTCCACCAATTTCTATTATTGGAGGCCATTAATTTTCTACAAGAATAGGTAGAAAACTTGAAGCAAAAAGTCAAAAAAAGTTATAGTTTCCCAGAAGATATCTGAAATGAAGACAGAGGTCAGTAAACAATTTTTAAACTGCAAATCACTTTCTAAAAATTTTCTGAATGATGTCTAGTTAATAACATTTAAGTATCCATTATTGATGTTTACCTTATACTTGGAGTGAAATTTCAATTTCTTAAAAAATTGAGTACTTGGCATTACAAAAGGTCAACTGAAAATAACTTTTCATTTAATAAAACATCAAGGGACTTCCAGTCAAGATGGAGGTGTAGGTAGACCCATTTCGCCTTCTCACGCAACTACAGAAAGAATTACAACTAGATCTCAAAACAAGTAACACCCAGAACCATCAGAAAATTGAGCTGTATGGAAGTCCAACAACCAAGGATATAAAGAAGCCACACTCATCCAGACAGGTAGGAGGGGCAGAGTTGCAGAGATAGGTGGAGAGTTGTGGAGATGAGGTGTGGCGCAGAAAGCTGGTAGTGACAGTGGTAGTACGGACAGTCCCATATTTACATATGGTGGATAAAAATTGGGAGGAATACCTTGATAATTAGGATTCCAGCCCCAGGCCAGATCACACAGTCCAGGGTTACAGCGCCAGGAAGATAAATCCTCATAACTTCTGGCTATAAAAATCGGTGGGGGTTGGAGCAGCGGGAGAAACCACCACATGTTCAGGAGACTCAATTTAAAGGGCCTGCACAGACTTAGAAGGTACTCAAACCCACCCACTCTGGGATTCACACTAGGGTAATAGCTGGAAGGGTGCTAGTCACATATGGGAAGTGAGTAAAGTGACTAGGAACAGGGCGAGTGCCAGGCAAACCTCCAGAAGCCAGGCAGCAGCACTGTCCCTTCTCCAAATCCTCCCACGCAGAGCCACAAAGTGGTGAAGCTGGTTGCCCTGCTCTGGTGATTACCTAAGGCTCTGCCCCACACAATTTACAGTGCCTTTTCTACAATAGGCCATTTTTCTAAAATAGGCCACGCTACCAAGACAGGGAGTCAAAGCAGCTCTATCTAATCACAGAAACAAACACAGGGAGGCTGCTAAATTGAGGAGACAAAGAAATATGACCCAAATGAAAGAACCGAACAAAACCCCAGAAAAAAAACCTAAATGAAAGAAAGATAACCTATCAGATGCAGAGTTCAAAACACCGGTGATCCAGATGCTCAAAGAACTCATTAAGTGTGGCAACAACATAAAGGAAGAAATGAAGATTACACTAAATGAAATAAAGAAAAGTCTACAGGAAACCATCAGTGAAGGGGAGGAAGCCACGATTCAAATCAATGATTTGGAACATAAGGAAGAAATAAGCATTCAACCAGAACAGAATGAAGAAAAAAGAATTTTTAAAAATGAGGACAGTATAAGGACCCTCTGGGTCATCTCCAAATGTACAACATCCGAATCATAAGGGTGCCAAAGGAGAAGAGGAAGAGCAAGAAACTGAAAACTTATTTGAAAAAAAAAAAAATGAGAGAAAACTTCCCTAATTTGGCAAAGGAAATAGACATAGAAGTCCAAGAAGCAAAGATGGCCAAACAAGTTGGGCCCAAAGAGGACCACACCAACACACATAGTTATTAAAATGCCTAAGGCTAAAGATAAAGAATCTTAAAAGCAGCAAGAGAAGAGAGTTACCTACAAAGGAGTTCCCATAAGACATCAGCTGATTTCTCAAAAGAAACTTTGCAGGCAAGAAGGGGCTGGCAAGTATTCAATGTGATGAAAAGCAAGGACCTACAACCTAGATACACTATCCAGCAAAGCTATCATTTAGAATGAAAGGGCAGATAAAGTGCTTCCCAGACAAGGTAAGCTAAAGGAGTTCATCATCACCAAGCCATTACACTATATGAAATGTTAAAGGGATGTATTTAAGAAAAAGAACATCAAAACTATGAACATTAAAATGGCAACAAATTCACAACTATCCACAACTGAATCTAAAAAATCAAACCAAGCAATGGGAACAGAATCATAGATATGAAGATCACTTGGAGGGTTATCAGCTGGGACAGGGAAGGGGGAGAATGGGGGAAAAGGTGCAGGGGTTAAGAAGCATAATTGGTAGGTACAAAATAGACATGAGGATGTTAAGAGTATAGGAAATGGAGAAACCAAAGAACTTATATGTATGACCCATGGACATGAACTAAGTGGGGAGACTGATGGGAGGAAGGGGGGTGCTGGGTGGAGGGGGGCAAAGGAGGAAAAACTGGGACAACTGTAATAGCATAATCAATAAAATATATTTTAAAAATAAATAAAACATCATTGTCATGCTCTTTTGACTATAGTTTTTTAGGCTAAATACTCCCAAAACATAAGGCATAGCCAACTTCTCTATCTGAACACCTAGGAGGGGTGTCCAACCCATGGGCCATATGCAGCCCAGGATGGCTATGAACATGCCCCAACACAAAATCGTAAATTTACTTAAAACCTATTTTTTGCTCATCAGTTTTTGTTAGTATTTGCGTATTTAGTGTGTGGCCCAAGGCAACTCTTCTTCCAGTGTGACCCAGAGATGCCAACAGGTTGGACACCCCTGAAGGTAAATAATCCTCTGCCACAACTACTGACAACTGGATAAGAGTGAACAACCATTACATTAAGCCAAAATATTTTACTGAGTAAGGGAACTTGGAAAAGGAGAAGCATGCCAGAGAGGAAGCTGTTTAAATTAACTTCTAAGTGTGAAGTGGCTAATTTACCGGATAAAAGCAATAGGTAAAAACATGCTACATTTTCATTTGAAATGATATGATGTGACTATGATGGTAATTAAGCACAGAAAAGTCGAAGAAACCAAGGACTTTTCTGAGATAGTTACAGTGGATCATACTTACAGCCACAGAAGCCCACTGCCATGCAAAACAGTGACTGGTTGGCATCTGATCATGTGAGCGACAGCAGCCAACAAGAATAGAAAATAAGAAGCAGAAGACAAAGCACCACCAATCAATGTCAAGAGTTGCCATGTACAATACTCTTGCGATACACAAATAGTTATATATGACTTCTACAATCCTATAATTAATTGTCTGTTTAAACGGGTCTCCCATGAGTTTTAAAATTCCATAAAGAGTTCTAATTTGTTAGAATACTTAATTTGAAAGTCTGTTTTTATTAAGTTTAAACACAGTTAAGCTTCAATATCAAAGTGCCTATCATTTTTAAGCACTCAAAGCATGTTTGCTGAATTATTTTATTTAAAATAACAATTTTAAATTTTATTTCTAATTTCCTATGCGCAACAGTCAGCATCCAAAGGTAAAGTGCACTAGTAGGGACATTCACTCTAAACCAGAAGTCAGCTTCCCCTACTCATTCTCCAAAAATGAGGAGCTAATCAAAATATTTTGATTCATAAAGGGAAAAAATATTTTAAAAAGTGACATTAAGATTTTAACAGCTTTCTGTGAGAAAATTTCTCTAAGAAAAATAATTCAACTCACTGAAGTAAAGAAAACCAACATCATAAACTAGTATTGCAACAATACTGCAGTATACAACATATCACAACACTTACAGAAAAGGAAGGTCACATTTGATTTTCTAAAATAATCAAAACAGCAGGAACAGGATAAAGACATTGAAAATGCAAGAGGAAGGCAGTGGGATTCAAAATTCATGATTAATCTTACCGGTGCCATTCGTATCGCTGGGTGTGCTCCGCAGCCCTGTACTGCTTTATGAAGTGTTTCACCAAACATATTTCGAAGTTCAACTGAGTGACAATACACAGCATCAATCTTAGGCCACCAGTCCAATGCAGACTAAACAAAAAGAGAGACCATAAGAAAGGAAAAGTACAAACTTGCATGAGTTACATGCTCTGATTATCACTGTAGTTTCTTTTATCCTTTTGTGAGAAACTTTCTAAGACCATGCAAACATACGCCATGATTTCCAATGTGTGCAAATAATATCTTTAATTTGAACCATACATCTATTTTAAACCATAATAATAAATGTGAGACAAATTGTCTGTTTTATGAGCACGATCATATAGAGTGTCTCTTCTCACTGATAAGTCAGTAAATTTGAAAAACAAGAGAGTCTTTATAGGTCTAATTCTAAGGCCAATTGTCTTTTCTTAGCTTAATGTTTTACACATTTCAGAAACATATGCCTATGTAATATATATTTTCCCAGGTAAGAATATGATTACCAAAGCTTTAAAAGAGATTAGTGGTTCAACACAGTGTTGAAGGAACTGTGGCAAACAATCAATTATGCCTACAAACAACAATGATAATTACAACATCGAATTAGTAAATGAGGTAAAGCTATTCGTAAGCCTATAATCTTAAACTGGTATGCAGTAACGGTACAATACATGAAGACTAATGATCTCCACAAAGACAAACTGATCACAGCTAAATATATTTAAAAGATAATTATTCTATGCAAATATTTTATATGTTGGTTTAACCAGTTTAGCTTTGATTCTAGTTTTTAATGCCTGTTTTAGGTGAAAGTGTATCTTTTTAAAAAAGATTTTATTTATTCTCTACAGAGAGAGGAACGGAGGTTGAAAGATAGGGAGAGAAACATCAATGTGTGACAGAAACATAATAAAAATAATTTTGGGGGGATAATATGATTGTTTCTGCTTTTCCCTCAACTCTTAGTTTACTTAAGCTAAGTCCTAAACAAATTATCAAGTTTTAGTTTGGTTATATAATGAATTCTTTAAAACTGAGTCAGTTCGGTCAACTGACTTGCCCAAACAATCAATACAGCATGATTTCCATACACTTACTAAGAATACAACTTGTATTTGTCAGATTAAAATAAAAAAGGTTGAATAATCACAAAAATTCATTGAGATAATGGGTCTTCCTCACCCTACTGACCCCATAATATGGGGGGGGGGGGTCCAAAAGAACAGAATTTATTTATAAAAAATTGTGTATTTATTCTTACATGTTTAAACTTCAGTCACCTTCAAAGTACTGTCCTCTCCATTTGACATAACACACCTATTGAGACATATTTTTCCACTGCTCAAAACAGGTTTTGAACGCATCGATTTTAATGCCTTTTAGTGCTTCTGCCATTGTTGTTTCATTTCTTCCACATCAGTAAAACATATCCCTTTGAGGACTTTTTTCATCCGGGGAAACAAAAAGAAGTCTCTTGGGATGAGATGGGGCAAACAGGGAGGGAGGGGCACAGGGCTCATGTTGTCCTTGGTCAAAAACTGCTGAGCACGCAACAAGATGTGGGCAGATGCGCTCGTAAATCACCCACCATGAAATGAGTACAAAAGACTCACTGAAGCTGAATACAGCCTCTCACAACACCACCCGCTGGTACAAATACAGATGGGTTCCTAGAACACTCACCTAGCAGGGGAAGCCTGTACTACAAGGGGCCCACCATCCAGAAGATAATTCTGGTTTCCTGGCAGTCCCTCAAAAACTGATTAAAGAGATATGCATCCCATATAACATCCTATTAAAATTGTCTTTTTAAAAAATTTAGTTTACTGGGGTGACACTGGTTAACAAAACCATACAGGTTTCAAGTATACAACTCAACAAAATACCGTCTGCACACTGCATCATGCGCCCATTGCCCAAAGTCAGGTCTCTTTCCATCCCCATTTCCTCCACTTTGCCCTCCTCTACCTCCTCCAATCCCCCTTTCCCTTTGGCTATCACCATACTGTTGTCTGTGTCTATGTGTTTCATATATATAAATCCCTTCACCTCTTGTCACCCAGCACCCCCAACCTCATCCCTCTGACAGCTATCAGTCTATTCTACATACCTATGCTTCCATTTCTATTTTGTTTGTTAAATTATTTTATTAGATTCCACATATAAATGAGATCGTATGGTATTTGTCTTTCTCTGACTGGCTTATTTCACTTAGCATAATATTCTCCAGGTCCATCCATGTTGTTGCAAAAGCTAAGATATCCTTCCTTTTTTAAGGCCAACTAGTATTCCACTGTGTAAATGTACCATAGTTTTTTTATCCACTCAGCTACTGATGGGCATTTGGGCTGTTTCCAGATCATAAAACCACGTATACCCTATAAAGCAATTTGATTTTAACTTAAGATGTGGTGATTTTCATAAGTGCTATATTTCATAATTTATAAATGCATTCATTTTAAAGTAAAAGTTAAAGATACACTTTCAAATGAAATAGGCATTAAGAACTGGACATCATGTAGTTAGTAAAAATTTTTGTGTTTTTGAGCTGTTACTAAATGTGTCCTTTCTGAAACAAGTCAAAGGAGACATTCTTTTTTTCCTTGAAAACACTGTTTATTGCCAAACAAACGGCAAAACTTTTACGATATGATCAAACAAACTATGAAGCAATTCTTCAAGAGATCATTTAAATAAATTTTCAGATGCCTTGGAAATAATTTCTTCACTAGAAAGAGACCATCTCATTCTCCATATGTGAACTATCCATAGCAAACCATAATGAACTGACAAAAGGGAAAAAGAGTACTAAGTATTATGCCAGCTACACCATGTTCTACTGGTGACTAAGATAAATTTGGTTCATATATGTGTATATTATTTCTTTAACTTCCCAATTATAAGAACATATCTAATTTAGCCTAACAGAAGCCTATAAAGAGTAAGAACTTAACAAAGGTCTTTTAAGTACAGCTCATCTCTTATGACATGCCATAATAAAAAAGGTGACAGTACCATGAGTACCATCTTAGAAACTGATGAAATCTTAAATTATAATAACACTCAAATAGTGAGATTTTCAGATTTCTTGAGAAACAGTGGAATATTTTACAGCTAAACACTACTTATGAACTGAGTATGAGTATGTTTCACAAAAGCAAAAACAAAATTGCAAATACCATTACTACTTCTAAATAAACTCTCAACATCAGTAAAACTTTTGAGAATCTGGTAATTTTTTTTTAAGTCTATGAATTGGCTAAATAACCATGGAAGAAGAAACTTAGGAGGTATATTGAACCAAGAATCATTCAAAAGGGAATCTTAACTACAAATGAAGATTGCAAGACCAAATGGCTAAGAAAAATTTCATGTGATTTCAAGACAAAATCTGTCTTGAGATTCTATAATAATTCCACAAATTTACCTATTTACTTTATAAACAGTCCTTTCAGTCAGAGAGTACTTCAGGTTCAGTATCTATTAGTCTCAAACCAAGGGGAGGGGGGCCAACAAAAAATAATATATCAAAGCCTATAATTATAAAGTATCATTATCAAAGACGGAGCTTTAAAAGGTACTTTACAGGCTCAAATTTATACTCCTTTTCAAGCTATTCATCGAAAGGTTACTGATGCTTAATATTTTAAAACTCAGTCAACACAGATTTTTTTTTTAATAAAAATAGCTTTCGTATTGATGTGACTTCTGATACAGACACACTCCACCTTCACACATGCAATACTCATTAGAGTATAGAAGGATGCACAACCACTTTACCATACACACCAAGGCATGCATGAAGTACCACTCCAGGCATGCTTTAAAACCACAAAGGAGCAGCTCAGCCACTTACAGCAGTGCCAAGTCCATGCTTGATAGTGCTCTATATATTCAATTGTAGACAAAAATATTTTACAATTAAAGTAACTAGCCACAGAGTATTAAAAAAGTATATACTTGGGTTTATTAAATACAAGTTTTAAGCATTTATGTAAAGCCATCCACTCTAATAAATGGAATGCTTTTAGTATTACAAGCAAAAGGGAAAAAAAACAATATTTATTTCTGAATTACACATAAACTTGAGGGGGATACTGTCTTTTTTTTTTTTTTTAATGGACTTGAAAGTAAACCTTGAAGGTACAATGTACTATTCATTACCCTGATAAAAGTAAAAATATTTTAAGTTTTTAATACAAACATAACATATCTGCAATCAGAGTCATTAAACTTTCCCTTTTGGACAAATTTTATTTAATGTTACATCTACCTATAATTTAACGCACTGATAATCAACTGAGGGAGGTACCACATTCCCTCAGGCAATTTTAGTTGTTCATAATGTTTAGGGGCTGGAAGAAAAAAGGGCCACAAATGGCATTTTAATGAAATATGGACCAGGGGTGCTAAACACCCTGCAACACACAAAGCAGTCCTGCACAGCAAAGAGCTATCCTACCCAAAACGCTACTAGCACCCCACTGAAAAAAATTAAATGTCACTAAATAGCTTTATTAATAGTTATTTCCCCCCTGTAGAAATGGGTAAAAGAAAATGTGGGCAGACTTTCCTTTAATTCAACACATCCAAGGCAAATGAAGATGGGGAAGTATTTTTAACTCACCAGAGACACACTCTTAAAATGGATTTGATGATAAAGTGGACAAATATACCTAAGTCATCAATGATTAAAGTCCTTTTTAAGGGAGGAAAACAGGAAAAAGTTTACCAATTTATATAAGTGTGAATATCTATAAATGGATAAAAGTTGAGCTATGGTAAATAACACTTGTGAACCTTCAAAATATGATTGTTAATAATCAGAAGAACAGAATTTTTTAATCAATGGTCCAAATCTGATACGGTTTTGCTATCTTTCTATTGAACGTACTTTCATCAGAGTGGAAGGTTTCATAACTACCTTTTAATGAGTTTGCTTATTTTGTCTGATATGGTTTTGTAACATGTGAACACCTCTATTTAAGCATGTTAATATTTCATTTATTTAAGGAGGACTAAAAAGTACAATCAAGTATGGTCTCACCATTTTTTAAATGTGCCATACTGGGCTACAGTGTTACTACTACTTCTAACTTACATGATAAGGTGACAAATCAGAACATATCGAATGCTGGGAAAAAGCTAAGAGTATTAAAATAATATGTGATAAGCTTTGGGATGAAAATGTTAAGTTGTTTTCAGTGACACTGTTTTCAAGGACTTTGGATCCAAATAAAATGTTCTAAAAGGTTTAATCTTTCCAAAGGATCCTATTAACTCCATGTTCCTCATTAACGGTCCTCAGGTCAAGATTGAATGTGAAAAATATAACTGTACATAAATTACTAGATATAAATAACCACCTGTGAGAAATCTTTCTGTATCATACATCTAAATTTAGAACCTTCTGTAAATGAAGAACATTTTTCTATAAAAGAAATTTTTTAAAAAAAGAAAAAAATTTAAGTGATTTAGCAATACCTTTTGGACTTACATTGGTGATGATTCGATGGAGTGAATTTACCAGCACATAGTGAAAGGTAGAAGGGGAATTCTGAGCCAGACAGATCTACAGATGAAAGAAGAAAATAGGAGATTATTTCTGTGGGAAAAATATTCGGTAACACAAATGAAGACAAAAGGAAAAATAAAAAGAAACTTTTTAAAAATAGAATAAATTTTTAAGTTATTGGAATTAACACTGATATATAACACTGAGCAATACTAATACAAGTGTAACCTGTTCATCTTTCTAGTCTTTTCATATTTATAAAGGACCAATGGCATCAGCAAATATAACTGGATAAAAAGCAATGTTCTCACCTTAAAGTGTTGGTTGTTGTGAGGACTTATACGAAAGCAAGAAACAAGGCAGTCAATCATTAGATCCACATCTGCAGGCTGACTGCCTCTCGAGAATGGTTTACTTGGATTAAAAAGTAGGTTCTATGAAAATCCCAAAGGAAGAAAAAGCTTTTAAGCAGTCATGTAGTATTTCTTTTACTAGCATTTAATAATAACAATACACCACCCACATACATGGCAGTAACATTCAGTTGCCAGAAGAAGCACAAAGCGCTAATACTGTGGTTCATCAGTCTGATAAACTTACTATACCATGTATAATTCCTTCCAGGTCCTAACTTACATATTATTATAAAACCACACCTGAATATTTATGTCAATTTAAGAAAACTGGTAAATTACGCATTTTCTTCATATTCTATACCACTTTATTTAGCCTGAGGAACAAAGTAACAATAAAAGCAGGTTCTATGAACTCATTATCAAGGAAGGTTCTTAACTTTAGTATTAGCAACGATCTTTGATAATGATTTAGTTTAATACTTCTATGTGAAGTTTACTTCTCATTTAATTTTTAAAAAGTTAACAGTGAAAATATAATAAGCATGTTACCTTAAGATCAACCACCATGGACTGAACTAGTAGGAAAATGACGGAGTTATCTTCCCAATTGATGTATGTACTTGCTTTACATAGTTTGACACATGCAATTGCAGCACTTTCAGTCAACTGCCTGCTTCCTCCATGGCCAGCAAGTGCTTTCCGTAGACTGTCCAGAAACAACTTCTACAGAATTCCAATACAGCAAAAAGATAATATATGAAGGTCCTCAGATTTCAGATTTATCTAATAAAGTAGCAAATTATCAGTCTCTAAAAACTGTACTCTAAAAATGCTCATGGACACGGACAATAGTGTGGTGACTATGTGTGGAGGTGGGGGGTGTGGAGCTGAAAGAGGGTATGAGGGGATAAATGGTAATGGAAAAAAATACAACAAAAGCACAAGAAAAAATAAATAATACATAACTGATATCCATTGGCTTTAATTTCTCAAAGTAGTTGTCTTTTAAATATTTCTCAAGTCCAAAAAACAATCTATTCTTCATGTTTGTTGTTGTATTATTAAAGACACATAAAAAAACAGTCCTTCCAAACAAGGCAGTTGACTTCTCAACCCTGAATTCAACTGATCATATTTTTTATATTATCTTTAATTTCTAAATATTATTGTATAAAAAATAAATATAGTATCTTGGTTATGGTCTGTGTCAAACTGTTCATCCTTATCTAAAACTCCAGGCAATATTCAACCTTCAGTCTCCTAAGAATATGCCTAAGGTGTTTCTATTGCTCTAAATTCTGTTCCTCACAAAAAATTAATCCCTTCTTGTGATCTCACACCCTCTTTGCACTAACAAATTACTCCCTTTGGCTTCTCTCCTAAATGAAAATCTCACATCTCCACTTGTATTCTCAAATATAACATGTCAAAAGCTAAACTCACCAAAACAACAGAATAAACACTCTTCTTAAGTACATATGGAACAATATCCAAGACAGACCATATGTTAGGCAACAAATCTTAATAAATTTTAAAAGACTAGTATCATACAGAATATCTTTTCTAATCACAGTGAAATGAAACTGGAAATCCCAATAGCAGAAGGAAAACTAGAAAATTCACAAATAAGTAAAAATTAAATGCCATAGGTAAAAGAAAAAAATCACAAAAGAAATTAGAAGACAGTTTGAGACAAATCAAAGTGAAAACAACATACTATAAAACTTATAAGATACAGTGAAAACAGTGCTAAGAATTCATACTTGCAAACTCTCACATTAAAAAAGAAGAAAATGCTCAAATCAATAAATGTATACCTTAAGGAACTAGAAAAAAAGCAAACAAAACCCAAAGCTAGAAGGCAGGAAATAATAAAGATTAAGAGCAATGATAAATGAAAGAGAATAGGAAATAATAAAAAAAGAAATCAACCACCACCTGATATATGTATGCATATTTTGATATACATGTTTGTAATAAACAAGTAGAAATGAATAGAAGGATACATATCAACAATTAACACTAGTTAGTTCATAAAGAATGTGACTAGAAAAGAGAGAGAACACATTAAAAAAATAAATAATACTGTTTAAAATACAGAAAGATTTAAAAATCTAAACTTTATAATCTAGAAAAGTACTAGAGAAAAATATGGAAGTTTACTACAAAAATATTAGGAAGTTTCAGACACAAAGGTCACATCATATTATGAGATTTCATTTACATAAAATGTCCAGGACAGGCAAATCCATAGAGACAGAAAGTAGACTCGTGGTTGCCAGAGGTTGTGGTGAGATGGGAATAAAGAGTTAACTGCTAATGGGTATGAGGTTTCTTTTGGAGATGATGAAATGTTCTGGAATTGGATATGGTGATGGTTGCACAACTTTGTGAATATACTAAAAACCACTGACTTGTACAATTTAAAAGGGTGAATTTTATGGCATATAAATTGTATCTCAATAAACTCTTGGGAGAAGTCTAACCAAAAAAGCTAGGAGACCTGCCCTCGCTGGTGTTGCTCAGTGGACTGAGCGCCAGCTTGCAAACCAAAGGGTCGCCAGTTCAGTTCCCAGTCAGGGCACATGCCTGGGTTGTGGGCCAGGTCCCCAGTGGGGGACGTGCGAGAGGCATCCACACATTGATGTTTCTTTCCCTCTTTCTCCCTCCCTTCCCCTCTAAAAATAAATAAATAAAATCTTTTTTTAAAAAAAGCTAGGAGACCAATAAATGAATAAATAAATAAATAAGTATAAGACTGAGTTGATTACATACACATTTTAAACATCTAAATAGCAAAAACAAAAACCCACAAAGTTTACAAAAAGAAGCCAAGTAAAAAGTGTACACATACCCTACAAGCCAACAGTAGACAAACAATTCAATGGAAAATGAAAAATTCACAGAACATATATAAATGACCAATAAACATTTGGAAAGATATAGCTGTAATTATTAAAATATAATTTCACTTAAGTACTATTGAATATATATTAGCTTTTTATCTATGTCTATTTTCCCAATAAGCAAAAAAATTGCTATTTCGAAGGGCTCTGAAACAACCTAACATGAAAAATGGTGTCCTCACAATGGAAAAGTTGGGATATAGACCTAAATGGAGTGCCATAGCAAAACAGACTCTCAAGGATTATAAACTTCATTCATTTAGCCATCGGGGCATAAATTCTTTAATCTAACATTTCTATAAAGTATGGAATCATTCAGATGATGGCAAGTCATGCAGGAGCCCATTTCATGCTTAGTCAGCTTAGAGTATTTCTCCCAAAGTGGCAAAAGAAAAAAAAGTATTAGCAAAACAAACTGCATACAGAAATTCAATAAAATGAGATTAATACCTAGGCTTTATTCTTTAAAAATTACAGTGCCCCTTAGAATTATCTGTCATTCTAGTGCCAATATCACTATAGATGGCATATGTGATATCCTGCTTTCCTAATAAAATGCTGTAAAGACTGTTCTAAAATACCTAAAATGAGTTACTATTTAATTAGCACCAAGTGAATACATACCTAAGTTTATGCAAATACACCACAAAAGTGGTAAGTCCTAGTAGGGCAACTCTTGCAGTAACTATAAAAGAAACTGTTGCTTAGCACTGACAGTACTGTTTAGTCTTCTCTGATAAAAGAATGAAACTAGGGATTGTTTTAAATCTTTAATTAATGACTGGTATCATTTATTTCCCCTCCAAATAAATTTATGTACAAGCATGTCTCTGCTAAGTCCAGCAAACACAGAGACCTACAATGATTATAATTAGAAACGGTTCCCTGAAATATTGCGTTTACCCTGAATGAGGCAATATACACCTTGAGTAAAATAAACTGCTTCACATCTGGTCATATGGAAATAATTTCAGTGCCCCTCTCACCTTATTCATGTTATTTTCATCAACCACATCCTTGGATATATCCTGGATTATTTCTGGACACAAGATAAGAAGAATGATTTGTAGTGGCCAAACTGCTGCTTTACGTTTGGTGCTTTCAGCAAAACCATCCACCAAGTCAAACAGTTTTTCTGCACACTCTATGTGAAAAATACAAATATTAAATGTTATTAGATGAGAAGAAAATCTCTGGCATTAAATTAAAAGCTGGCATTATCCAAAAACCCAAAGGCTACATTTTCAGAACACAAACTTGGAAGTTCACTTAAACATTCATTCAGGTAGGCGGACAGGCAATGTTATATTGTCTACGTATTAGAAAAGCTATCTTGATCCATCCTAGAAAAATCCACATTTTAAAATGGCCAAACTTGCATTTAGTCTCAATGTGAAGGGTCTTGGGCAAAGTCTGATGTACCCAAGGAACAAGGACTGGACAGCCTCGGGAATCTGTATTCTCTGCCGTGCGGTTGTGTTTAGAGAATTCTAGGGAAGAATAATACTTTATACACATCTCCCTAAACACAAAATAAAGCCTCAGAGCACAATAAAGTGCCTTTTGGCAATAAAGAGCGTTCAAATAAATATCCCACCCACAACTATAATTAAAGATTAGAGTTTCATTTCAAATGTCTTTATCTATTTGCTCAAGAAAAAAGAAAAGGGTTGAAGGTGATTTAGAAATATAAGAGCAAAAATTTCCTATTTGACATGAATTGGTAAGAAGTAAAAGCACCATATAAACAAAAAACAACTTGGAAAGTGATAGCTTTTTACCTTGTAAGTAAGAGTGTAAAAGACAAAAAGACCAATCTTATCCTTACCAGCCATATCAGTCTGTGGGATCTGGTATAGCTTTGTAAATTCATCTGGATAATTTTCTACCCAGTTCCAAAATGCCTACAAACAATGAAACAGGTTTTTTTACAAGAAAGCAGGGATTATTTTCTTAACATAGTAAATAAAATGTCGCATAGCTCCAATTATATCACAAACTTCTAATTTCCTTCGAAAGAATATTACAATGCATCTTTCTAAAAATTAATGTAAAATTATCACTCAAGCCATGACTTTTTTATTCAAAATCCTACAGACAGCAATATTTACAGCTAAAAATTAACAAAAATTTAATACCAAAGAGGTTATGACTTACTTTTTCCAGGCTATTTATAACTGCTAACTGTGCAACCTTCTTTAGGGCTTTAAATTTAAATGCTGTTTCTGGGGGGGAAAAAGTTTTAAAATTAACTCTTAATTAGTTAGAACAAATGCAATTCAAGCTAATCCCACTAAAAAAAATAAAAATACCTTTTGTTCCAGTACTGTTTGTAAGCAATGTAAAGCCAAAGACAATTAATAGAAGCCAAAAACTCACTGGCTATGTCCACTAAAACAAAACTCAATGAAAAGTAAACATGGCTGGTCACAATGTGGAGCGGCCAGCAGTGAAGCCACCTAATTCACTGCAAAGAAGTGAGTTTGACTCAGCAGAAGAAAAGCCTATTAAGTATGACCGAACTCCAATTCAGAAATCATGACTATACCTATCATGAGTGAATTGTTCTCAGTTTTTTGGTTTATGCACTCTTCTGGGTTGTAAATTTAAAGATAATAGAAAAAATATCCCAAAATGATACAGAACTAAAGAGCTATGGTATACAAGACACACTGTGTTCTGCACTAGAAGGGAACTGTCAAAATATGGAGTCCCAGGCCTGACTGGTGTGGCTCAGTTGGGTGCCGTTTCATGGAGTGAAAGGTCGCCAGTTCGATTCCTGATTGGGGCACATGATGACTGCAGATTTGGTGTCCAGTCAGGGCACATACAAGAGGCAATCAATCAATGTTTCTCTCTCACACTGATGGTTCTCTCCATCTCTTCCTCCTTCCCTTTCCTCTCTCTCTAAAAATAAATAAAATCTTTAAAATATACAGAATCCCAAATGTGTTGGACCTCTATCAGCAGTATGGAACTATATCACTTAGCATCCAATCCCAACTGGAGGGACTCCTGATACTTAGCTGATGAAATAATGGAGGAGCTTGCAATTTGCTTTAAAAATAACTGAAAAACCTTAATGCACTGTTATGGAGGAGTTGGGAGATTTTGTCTTGTAGTCACCAGTTTGTCCCCTATTCTGTCTGATGCAGTATTACTACGGCAAGCCATAGAGAACCTGAGAGACCTAAGAGGATCTGGAACAATACAGACCATAAAGCAATATAATTATCTTCAAGACTTCTGGGACAAACTAGTTACACACAGATCATCAAGATTTACTATCAAGATCTGTATCTAGAGGAAAAAAAGAATTTCAAACAGTATGTATATACGATCATGTCCGAAATTCAAGAAAGAATTCTCAACATAATTTGTACTGAAATTAAACTACTAATGTTATCAGCTTGAATATAAATGTATATGGGCAGATATTCCTAAAGCTTTTATTAATTAAAAAAAAAGTAAATATGCCTTGAACTTCAAAAGTTGTGGGTTTTCTTTGTTTTGTTTTAAAATAATAACTTGCTTCTAAAAATATGAAACACATGGTCATTGTAGAAAATAAAAAAAATACACAATAGTTTAAGGGAAAGAAAGTGGATGGAATTTTCTTCCATCCATTTTCCTATGCACATGTAAGACAAATATATTTACTGTAACTGAGATCATATAGGCTATATCAAATCTATTGTTTTCATTTCACACAGTATCCTAAATTTTTCCATATCATTAAAAATTATTTATACATATATTTGATGGCTCTGTATACAATGGTAACTATTACTTAACAGTTACAACATGGCAGGTATTTTCAATCTAATATATTTAATTCTTCCAAAATCTTACTTCTTTCAGATATTGCAGATTAGCAAACTGTTTCTGAGGTTACAGATCTAATAAATGATTACATTGGACTTCAAAGCCATAGTCTTTTCGGTATGCTTTGATGTCTTTCAGACTATTTAAGTCACTAGTTAAACATTTTCTAATAGTTGTACATTAAGATATTTCCAACCTTTCACTATTATAAATAACACTAACAAATACTTTTATATCCAAATCCTTTCCACAATACCAATTATTTAAAGCAAGTACATGTCAAATTTTTTTTCTGGACTTGCAAATGAATAACTTCCAAGTTAGTTTTAAAACATATCCCTCCAACATTCTTTGCTCTTGCTCTCATTTGATTTTCAAATAATGGCATTACTCTTCACAGCGCTCTTGAGCCCTTTTGCTTTCCTATGTTCACTGACTTTATCTTTTCTAAAAATAATTTGTTTTATCCTCACCCGAGGACATTTTTTTCATTGCTTTTAGAGAGAAAAGGGGAGACAGAAACATCTATATGAGAGAGAGGCATAAATCGGCTACCTCCTGTATGCGCACCCAGACCAGGAATTGAACACGACACCCAACTATGTGCCCTGAATGGGAATCGAACCTGCAACCCTTTGGTTACGGACTATGTTCCTACCAACTGAGCCACAATGGCCAAGGTCATCAACTTCACCTTTTTTCACATCTTAAGTGTGTTATTCACAGTAGCCTATTCTCAATTCCAATGTATATACCTTTTATTATTCCAGCTCTACAAGTTTCTGACTGAACATACTACTGATAGCTCAAACTCAATAATCCAAAGCTGAATTTATCATTTCCCTGGCCAACTTCTCTTCCTTTCTTTTCCTGCTTTAACCAGTTTTCTCTGCAATGCTTGGTGATACTTCTCTTTTACCTCATGTGTCTACATTAATCACTAGAGCTATGTAATGTATTCTATTCAAATGCTATATATTCTGCTTCTTAAATACCGTATCAAATTGGTTCCAATTTTACCCCATTCTATCTAGACCTCCATTGCCCTCATTATTCTTCACTCACATTACTATACAACCAAGTTCCAGACTTCCAAGTACACTTCTACCAAGCCATCTTATAAATTCTAAGCAAAACTGTATACCTAAAATAAAATACTAATCCCACCTCAATGCCTTTTCATCATTTCTACGGCCACTGAATTAAAGCCTCCTAAGCCATAAGCACAATAGTGTAGGCGTTAAGTACTTTGGCTCTAGAGATGGGCAGGTGTGATCTGAATTTTTACCCTGCCACTCCCTAGCCCTATGACCTTGGGAGTGTTACCGAAGCCTCAGTTCCCTCATCTATCTAGGGGGATATAATACTACTGCCTGCTTCGGAGGATTACTGTGAGGACTGATGAGAAAAAGTATGTAAACTACACAACATGATATGTGGCACATACTGAAAATACAACAAATATTGCTGCATTTTTATTAGTAATCTGACCAACTCTTGTACCTCTATATCTTGCTCTTTTCTTTAGTATCTTTCATCCACAAATACTTATTTCTTCTCTCACTTTATTCTCACCCTAGTTTAGTTTGCCACACTGTTTTGCAAATAACTTGATATTTATATCTTTGTCTCATAAACCAGGTCATGAGCTCTGCAGGGACAGATTCACTATTTTATTAATCCTTATAAGCCCAGCACTTAGCAAGATTTCTTCCACAATTTCTGAACAAATGTTGTTGAACAGAATTTAAAATATACTATTTCTTTTACTATTCATATTATGGAAAGTATCTATTCCTTTTACCCTTGTCACCTAGGGTCTCTTTTGCTGGCCTATTTAATACTGGCTTTATATTTGACACATTTATCAGCATATACTCTAAATTTATGTTCATGCAGGAGCTGTATTCGATGGGAATAACTTAACACAATACAAAGTCATTTAACCACACGTTTAGTTTCTCTTACTTTAAGAACCATCTCTATTATTATGTATAATACATTTCTTTAAAAAACTGAGGTTTTATACAAATACCTATTCACAGGCAACATGGACTAGATTTACTTCCAAAATATCACTGAATAGTTAAGAAGAATCATAAAACCCTGCCTATATTTCTTAAATTCTAAACATAGAGGAAATCTCCAAATTTTACTATTCACTTCCTTAACTTCTCAATGTTTAATGCTAGATACTAAAAACTTGAAAATTCCAACTATGAATTGATGGTTCATTATAATCTATAATGATTGCTGAACAACTGTCCATATCTTGATGTAATAGCTAAATAATTCATTTTTTCTTTTATTAAAGTTACTGAAAAGTGATTTAATTGTTGCCTGATTTTATAATGGCAATGACCTAAAATCATAAATTCTGAACAAGGGTAATATAGATGGAACACAGCCTTATAATATTCCCCTATATTGATATAGCCTTTTTACATCTCTGATGAACTAGTTATTGAGTTTAAAGCAAATGTTAAGAAAACTAAACACTGTATTTTGAAAATTATACCACAGAACTGTTGAGGTTTTCAAAGTTAATATAACGAAATCTCCTTTTAGGTCAGACATTAAAAACGTTATTAACTATTCCTTAATCAATATACAAAATAAAATAAAAAGAAGTATGAATCACAGGTTTCACACTTAAGTTAGCCAGGATTTAATATCACATAAAACTAAAAAATAATTTTTTGTGAAATGAATTTATACTCAATTCATTAATGATGCTCGTTGATATTTGATTTATATCAAAACCACAAAAACTCAATGCTTTCTGATAGTTCATTTCAATCAACATAATCATAAAAAGCATTTCCCAAAGATTTAAAATCACAAATCAGGAATTACAACATCCCTGTGAGGGACTACTACTGGTATGTTCTACAAAGAAGAAAAACTAGATGCTGAAAGCATTAGAGGCTTTGTAATACTGCAAAGTCAGTAAATAAATCACAGAGTTGAAAACAGAAATGTTAGAAAAGAGATTCCTGACTCAATTTCTCTTCTCATAAGATTACAACCTTCTGGTTCCTTCATCTTCTAAGCTTTGTTATCCTGCTAAACAATCTGCTTTTAGCACTACAAAAGCTAAACAGTAACTTCTAAAACCTATAGCTATCCTTAAGATGAAATTCAGAAAATATTAAATAACAGCACTCATATATTCTCTTTATTAAAAGTTGTAGTTAAACAAAACTCTCTCTTGCCAAGATTTAAGATATTTTCTTTACTATATGGTTTTCAAAGCTTCAAAAATTATTAAACCATATGTATTATTGTCCATTTCTCAAGGACATTTGCATTGTAAAATCCACTTTCATGTTCTAGTTCAACACAACTAGTACATTAAACATACTGGTTTTTCACCCACAGTGATTAATTTCAGATATATCATACATTTAAACTCACCCTTCAGAAGTCGTTTTAATTTTGCACAATCTACATTGATATACTGTAACAATTCTATATCATGAACATCAACATTGTCTTCTGAACAAACAGTCAATTCCTGTAACCTAAAAAGTAAAAACCAAAAAGAATTTATCAATTTAAGCCTTAGGGTAGCCAAAAATACTGAGTTCAACAGATTTTTCTCATCCAAATGATAAGTTTATAAGACAAAATACACATAAAATAAGAGGATAAGTATTTCCTATGAAAATCTAAAGGAAGATAAGAGATTATAAGAAACCACGATAATCCAGTAAACTTCACTATTTATATGTACATCAAATCATCACTTTGTATACCTTATATATAATTTTTTTAAAAAATCATAACATGCTAATAACTGCTGAAGCACAGTGAGGTACATGGTCATTTAAAATACTGTTATATGTATTTTTAATTTTGTTCTATAACGAAAATTTTAAAATTCAAATTTTAAGATCTAAGTAAAATAAATTTTATTAACATCTATTCACATAAACTAGGCTTCAGAAACATGAACAGTACAGTAGTTCCCCCTTATCAGGGGTGAAATCCAAGGTCCACTACAGTCCAAAAGTATAAAAATGGAAAATTCCAGAAATAATTCAGAAGTTTTAAACTGCATGACATTCTGTGAAGCAAGATGAAATCTCATGCCGTCTGCTCTGTCCCACCTGCTCTGCACCATCTTTGAAAACTCTAGAAATTTTCTAGACTCCGAAGGCTTCACTTTATAGGATTCTGCAGTATTCACACATGTAAAAATGGACACTTTGTGTACTTCCTGAATCTGGTTCACTGTTTCCAGAAAAGAAGTTAAGTGTCTCCAGAGTAAGCCAGTTTCTTTAGCTTTCAGGGACTGCTCAGAAATGGGATCTATGAAATACATGTTTCAGAGAAGTGCATTTGCTATTTCATTTAGCTTGTGCCAGAAATAGAAGGAGACCACTCACCTAAAATACCATTATGATGGTTTAATATAGATGGAGATATCTCATGACATTGATGTCACAGCATTAGGTAACTTAAAATATGGAAGTATCTAGAATGGTAGATCTTTCTAAAGATTGATTTTATATCTCATATATAATACATGAACCAACATGAAATTTTGTTGTGTCTGACCATTCTACCTGTGTACAGATGTTTCTCTTTTAGGATTACCATTAGGTTTTGATATTCCTGTCCTTTGCTTTTCTTGAAGGGAATATGGGCCACCTATCTTAAGATAAGTTTAAATTTTTGAAATTAATTTTTAGAGAGAGAGGAAGGGAAAAAGAGAGAGAGAGACTGAGACTGAGATTTTTGTTTTTGTGTCACTTAGTTGTGCCCTCACTGGCTGCCTCTGGTACATGTCCCAACCAGGGATCAAACCCACAACCTCGGTGTATCGGGATGATGCTCCAATAAATTGAGCCACCAGGCCAGGGCTTAAGATAACTTAATTATTCTGCCAAAGTATACCATGTGCTGTGGCTTACAGACCTCTCTTATGCAGAGGATTAGCTGTTTTCGCCACAGAATTACTAACTGTACTCAATCTAATTGTTTTTTAATGAGAGGGTCCATACCAATAGAAGCCAAGGAGGACTCAATGACTTTAAAAGCTCTATTTGATTTTTTTTTTGTTTTACGAATCTGCTGGGTTTTTATGGCTTCTCATTCTTTTTAATAGTTTTAAATTTCTTCTTAGGTCTCTAATCATCATTTAAAATATTTATTCTATATTCTTTTTAAGACTGTTAAATGATCTCATATATTTGCATATGCCAACTCTTACTTGTAGTGAACTGTTACCTGTCTTTTTTGTAATTTTTTTTTAAGGTTTTATTTTATTTTTAGACAGAGGAGATGGGAGGGAGAAAGAGAGGGAGAGAAAACATCAATGTGTGGTTGCCTCTCGCACACCCTGTGCTGAGGACCCAGCCCGCAACCCAGGTGCGTGCCCTGACTGGGGATTTGAACCCGGCTACCCTTTGGTTGGCAGGCTGACACTCAATCCACTGAGCTATAACAGGTGGGGAGGGCCTTCTTTGTAAACTTCTATTGCAAACTCATCTCTAGTGCAGTCTGTATTTTCTTTGGGAATCTCTTTTAGCCTAGGGCTGTGGGAGTGTCCTAGTGATGGTTCTGCATTTGCTTTTGCCAGGTGCCCAGCTCTGGACATATTTTTTTGCTGTTGTTAATTTTTCAGCGCCAGACTGTATGGGTAGTATAAATGTGGACCTTAAACTCTTATAAGGTAATGGCCCTAGGCAACTTTTTCCCCTACCCTAAGCTTAGACAGAGCAGACAAATTTCTTGGGCTGGTGGTTATTTTTCCCCTTCTGTTCTTCCTCCCTCCTCCTTTCCTCTCCTTCCCTGCCTTTCTCTCGTTTTTTTTCTTTTTAATTCTTTTTTTATCCTCACTGGAGGACATTTGTTTTTTCATTGCTTTTTAGAGAGAGAGGAAGGGAGAGAGAAACATCCATGTAAGACAGAAGTATCCACTGTTTGCCTCTTACACTCACCCGGACCAGGGTAACTGAACCCACAACCCAGGCATGTGCCTTGACTGAAAATCGAACCCACAACCCTTCGGTCAGACAACGCTCCAACCCACTGAACCTCACCAGCCAAGGCCTCTCTCCTTCTTTTCCTCCCTCCCTCTTGCTTTTCTTCCTCTCTCCCTTCTCTCTTCCTCCCTTCATTCCTTCTTCTCTCCTTTTTAAGGGAGTGCCTGGCTCTTTCTAGTCATGTTTTAAACAAGGCCCCAGTCTACCCACTGCATTATTAGGGCACAAGGTTTTGTATCCAGTCCCATGTGGATGTTAGCCCCAAACCCCTGGGTTAAGGAGAGGGAAAAAACCTAACTATCTCTACCCTTCCTTTGTTGCAAGGCCAGATCATGCCTTCAAAACCATCTCTGGTTTTCACCTTCCTTTTCATTTCTGGACCTGGGTGGATGGGTTGGTGGGTGGTGTTTGTTTCACTTTATTACTACATATTTTAAACACCTTTCTGTTGTTGTTTGGTTTACCTGATCTTTCTAGATGTTTTAGTGATAGGTTTTCTACTTCATTCTTTTGCTCCAACTGCTCTTTATTTAATTTCTCTACTTCAGAAATGATCTATAAACTTCACAAAGCACCCCTTCCTTATAGAAATAACAGGTTATAACAAGAGTTAAGCTTTTTTCCATTTTTCACAATCACAAAAACCAGCTTTTCAAATTTACTAGGTGTGTTTCCTAAGGAGTCATATTCCGTATTTCTAGGCTCTTTCTATCAGCTGTGGAATTTTTAGCATGTTAATCAGTACTGAGGACCTTCTCATTCCCAGTGTGATGAGCTGCTGAGATTTGCTTACTCTAGTGACATGAAGAGCTTTAGTATAAGTGCTTATAGTAATTTTAATGTTAGTTATATATCTGTAGGCTAAAGCGAGTGAAAGAATTTGAGAGGGAGGAAAATAGCATTGATTTCATTTTTAGCAACTAAAGGTTTAGTGTAATAATGTCAGTTTTATACTAAAATGGTTACAGTTTGAGTTAATATTATAAGATCATGTAGTATTTATACTTTTTCACACACCTATCTCTGCAGATAGGAAAATTAGTAATTCCACTCTACTGATTACATTTTTTATATTAATTGAAATAATGAGTATGCCTCATTAGGAAGCACAATTCAATACATTAGCAATACCACTGTTTGAAAAGTTGATGTCTATGGTGGTTAGTGAAAAAAGAAAACTGTAACCTCTTCTATTCAGACTTAAATGAATTTTTACATCAGTGTAAAAATATCTATTTTTGTTGTTATTTATATCAGTTTTTTAAAAAAACCTACATTTTTACTGTGTTTTATAAACAACTCATGCTTGGATAGACTAAAAGATACTGTATTCTTTTGATCATTTTCTACCTTCAATGTAAGATTATTTCAAAGAGCAAGGCTGGTCTAGTAGTCACCTAAACAAAGAAGGGGTTTTTGTTTTGTTTTTCATAATTTTTGCACCTCCTATTCCCTAGGTGTTGGTTACCTTGCTGCTTCAACCAGTGTATTATTCCTCAGAATATGAAATGTTATCACTCAAAAGACTTCATGAAGATATTGTCTACTATATAAATATTACCAAACATTATTAATCATATTGTACCGGTAAGTAAAATTTTAATTTTCTTTGCACCAGGAATTCTGATGAGCAGTTAAAGAATATTAATGCCTAGAATTCTCAAATTATGATGCATATTCTCATTCTTACCTACTGGAAAACAAGAGAATAAATAAATCTGCCTAATAGAAGTCCACTGTTCACACAACAGAGACAAGTCAAAAGAGGCAGGTATCAATAAGCAAAGAGGACTATTTTCTCTAGTTGGGATTCTTTGATTTGCTAAATCACTAAGTGATTCATTTTATACATCCTACAGGGTCATAATTAAGAACCCATTTGCCTCTACCTGCACGAAAGGCAATCATATACATGAACCCAAGTTCCAGAGTTACTGGCTACTATTAGTTACAATTCTACTCCATTTAGCGCTTCTATATTAATTTCTCCATTTGTAGCATACCAAATGATGATCACATGATGATTTTATCATCAACAGAAGCTTAAATTATATTTATCACAATATTTTAAAGTACAGCAGTATATATTACAAAAGAAATATCATCAAAATGTGGCTAAAACAGAAGTATAGGGAAGCAGCAAGCCTGGTATAATAAAACTAATAGACTCTGAAGCCAGTCTGTCTTAGAAATTTTGGGTCCTCCACGTTGGCAAATCAGCTTGATAACTTCTTTGGGTATTAGTTTGCTTACTTGTAAAATGGGGAAGTATCAACGTACATTTCAAAATACTTACGAGGATAAAACAGCACAGCATATACTGTAAATGCTCAACAAATGGGAGTTTTTACAGTTTGCATACTTAAAACACAGTCCACTTTCTGGATATTTCCACTTGGCAATTATTCACTTCCTTCTGCTTCGATATTTCTGGGATTATTTGTTTTTGGGTTTTTGGGTTTTTGTTTTTGGTGACTTAGGATCTTGTGACAAGGGGCAGAGCTGTGAGATCATTAGAACTGTCACTACTCTTATCAATTATTCTATCTGATTGGCTAATTTCATTTAAAGGAATAATATGTTAAAAAGTCAAAAATTTCATACCCAGTGTTTTAATTAAAACAAAAAACCTGGTCATGGGTGATATTTCCTAAAATTCAGACTTTCAAGTTTGTAAAAGTACTCATTTAATTGTACATACCATTATCGCAGTAATAAAAATTTGAAAGACATCGATGCAAAATTTCTACAAAAGCCGAGGTCAAACCCATTTCTTCAACTTTTAATTTCCAGATAGAATTAAAAAAAAATTCTAAAATTTATATTACTTACAACAGTCGGATGTAGATTTACACACTAACCTGGTAGAAATGCGACTAAAGACTGCATTGAAGTTGTTGCAACTTAGAGAAAATAAAACCCCAGAGGCAGAATTCCGAAGTTCAGCTGCATGCTGGTTTCCTTCACGACAGGTGTGAAGAAAATGGCAGATTTCTGGCAGCAACTGTTTGACGAGCATTGTCTCATCTAATCTCATTGTGTCCTTTGGTTGCTAAAATAAGAAATAATCGTGTAATTCTAAAACTTTCTTAAATTTACATGTAAATATTCTCTATTATGAAAATTTTCAAATATACATAAGAGTTGAAATGGAATAATGAACACCCATGCATACACTCATCGCCTAGATTCAATAATTAATATTTCATCATGTTTGCTATATCTACAGTTGTCTAATAAAGAGGCTGGTTCCATCTTTCACCTCTTGATCACAGTAACAGTCCAGCCCCCCATCCATCTTCCTTAGCCCCCCACATCCACTCCTGCCTCTCTCCTGTTCATCAAATTCCTACCTAAGCCCTCCCCATCATGAGAATGCCCAGTTTGCTGTGGGTTCTAAATAAACATTACTCATGTTACTCATGCATCATTGGTCTTAACATCCAAATAATTTCCTGGATGGGCAATCACACCTGCCTTTGAGCAAACTGACCAAAACAGATATTACTTATTACAAATAATTTTGTTTTGATTGAATCATTTCAAAGTAAGTTCCAAACATATTATTTCAGCCCTACATACTTTAGCATCTCTTAAAACAAGGACATTCTCCAATATAACTTCAATCAATCATCATGGCGAGGAAAAATAAACAGTTCCCTTGTTTGTATTAACTGATAACCAATCCATACTCAAATTTTCCCAACTGCCCCCAAAATGTCTTTCATAGCCTCAAAAAAGGTTCATAGATGGCAGCATGACTGTTAAGTTCCTTTAGTCTTTTTATTCTAAAATGATCCCCCCATATATTATCTTTATTTTCTATAGCACTGACATTTTTTTAAAAAGATTTTACTTATTTATTTGTAGGTAGAGGAGAAGGGAGGGAGAAAGAGAGGGAGAGAAACATCAATGTGCAGTTGCTTCTTGCACGCCCCCTACCGGGGACCTGGTCTGCAACCCAGGCATGTGTCCTGACTGGGAATCGAACCAGCGATCCCATGGTTCATAGGCCAGCGTTCAATCCACTGAGCCACACCGGCCAGGACAACACTGATATTTTTTTTAAATGGTCCAGTTGCCTTACAAAATGTTCCATATTGTTGATTTGATTATTTTTAGTGGTATAACTTAACTTGTTATTCTACTTACTGTATTTCCTGTAAGATGGAGCCTAAACCTAGGTCTGATTACATCCAGTTTAAACACTTTAGGTAATTCAGTATACTTCATATTACATCACATCGGGAGTACATAATGCCAGGTGATCCCACTATAAATGACACCAAGTTTGATAACTTTGGTGTTATATCAAGGTCTCTACTTTGTAAAATAAATCTCTACAATTAACAATCAACAGATGATGAGCTACCCTGCAGATACACTGTTCCACATACATATTTCACCTAACAGCTTTAGTATCCATATATCAATAACAATTTTTTTAATTTTTAAAAATTATTCTTTTTAAAAAAAGCATTTTTTCATTGCCTTTTAGAGAGAGGAAGGGCGAGAAGGAAAAATCGATGTGAGGGAGAAGCACAGATTGGCTGCCTCCCATATGCGCCCAGACCAGGGATTGAACCTGCAACCCTTTGGTTACCAGATGATGCTTCAACTGAGCCACACCAGCCAGGGCCACATATCAATGACAATTTTGATAATGCCAAGCAAGATGACAGAACAAAATGTTGTATAATTGTGTGCTATGCTCAATTCTGTAATTACAATACAAATGTTTTCAGATTCAAATACATTGAAATATATGGAAAGTAAATAAACAGATATCACAAAAAAATACAAAATTTGAGTTACAATGCCTATTTCTCATTTATGGGCTAGCCAAACAATACAGATGTTGAAAATATCTCCAATTATAAACAAATAAAAATTGGGTATGTGTTCAATCATTTGGATAATGGTCATATATACAGGAATAAAAATATTTAAGGTTCCTCAAATTCTATAAAACTTTACTACTAATAAAATATTGATAAGTATTTGTTCACATTCATTTGCTATTTCAACTACTTATATGATAAACATGTACTTATAGACTCAGTTCATCTCAAACTCCCTCAGCTTTGATTTAAAAACGAAAATCAAGAGACAACCACAAAATCATTGAAAGCAACCCGACAAAACAAAACTGTTCAATAAGGTAAATTGTATTATTTTTAATTATAAATTTAAGTTTAAGAACTTAAATATTTTCAATCCTAGAGCAGAGTAAGGTAATACATATTTTATGAATTACACGAGTTATACCATGCCCACTTACTAGCGTTTCCATGAGGCTATCTCCAGAGTATCAAATTCACAGGAGCCAATAATAACATTCTCCAAAACATGTTTACCATTTCCTCTCCGTTACAAACAAAGTAGAGCCTCTTAGAATCTCTCAGTATGTACCTCTCAGTTACAAACTAATGTAACTACATTACATTACTATTTTGTTACATTACAAAATAGAGATAAGCTGTAGAACTAAAAGAAGCAATAAACCACCCTACCTTAATTCAAACACGGGAGTGGTTGATACACTGGTATTTACAGTCAAAACCAATAAGATCACTACAAAGAGTTGTTGCAGTTTCAAAATAGTCCTTCACAATGACAATATCCTATTTAACAGGCCATTAGCTCTTTTCTTTTACTCCATTTTACAAATGAACAACAGTATATCGCAAATTAATAGAAAGCACCATGCTAAAACAGAACTAGCTCACCCTCAATTTAAGCAGAAAACTTAAAAACACTGTCTCACAATTTTGGAATGTGGCCAGGGATCAATAAGAGAGTTTTAAAACATTATGCTTAGGTTTTGTGGTCTATAGTCTTAAATAGTCCTCTGTCCTAAGGATACATAGTTTGAATGTAATCACTTTTCCAGCTCCCTACTGTATGTCTTCTGACATTTCCCTCTCTTGTCAACAACACGATCAGTCTTCACATAGCAAAGTCCCTTCCAACTAGGTTTAATATAGACAAGTGTTACGTACATGGAAGAGAGAAGCAATTCTGAATAAAACCAAATGATGTGCTAAAGGAAGACAGAATATAAGGTAAGAAATAAGTTAACTTCAATACATATTGAATAGACAGATCTTTAAAATGAAGGTATTAAATTTATGTACTTATATAAACTCCTATCACGTTCCAGGGAAGAATTAAGGCTACTGAAGTATAGAAACACTTTGCTTTATACAACAGAAATATTCTTGAAAAAATTCCAAATAAGTCATGGCTGAAATACACCAAGATAACTATTTAGAGGAAATCTGAAAAAGAGCTGTTTTTTACTCAATTAATCCCGCACATCTATTTTGTATGTTCATATTTACAAATAACAAGTGTTCGAGTTTAAATTTTTTAAGCTCTCTTTCACATAGATTTGAAAAGTAAAATATTAAAAGCAGATTCATACAGGGGAAACAAGTATACTTTTGGTCTTTTGCATCACATCCTTTCAATGATGAACAATGTCACAGGCCTAACAGTATCTGAAGTCAATTAAATCTATAGTGGCCTTTTTTCCCTAAAATCTTTTCTAAAAAGCCTGAGACGTATGTGGCTCAAGTTTAACACTTTGTATTTATTTAACTAACAAAAGATGAGAAAATAACTTTCTCCTGCAAACTTGTTTATGCCACCCAGTCTGCTCTGTTTCAAACTCACACGCCAATCTTAGGCAGAAAGTCCGTGACTGTTCTCCTCGTCCACACCGATACTCTGGTGTATCAGATCAAATCAAAGCTGAATTCACAAAACCTGCCAATTTAAGAACAGATTTACTCACCCCAGCAAGACATTTTTCCAGTGTATCCAATATAATCAACTGAGAGAGATATAAATTTTTTTCAGCAGCTTCTCCAAATATTCTCTAAGAGAAAAGATATTCAGAACACTAAAAGTTGGTTATTACTCTCCAGTACAAATTAGCACATATCTGAAAAGTGAGAGACTAAGGATCAAGACAATGTTTAAATCTATTATTTCTGATTTTATGCTAATGTTCACACAAAATAAGTTATCAAGCAAACAAAACTGCTGTCAGTAAACACAGTCTGCCATTAGCCTTGTAACAGTAAAAGAAGATCCTTCGGTTTACATTTTAATATAATATGTAGGATTTAGATACACATCTAGATCTTTACCAGAATCCTAAATGAAGCATTTAACCACACTTTGATGCCACAAAATAATCAAAGTCAAAATTCTTACAGCAAAAATACTATAACAACAATTATAGTGAATTTTAAGCATTCACTATTCTTAAATTGAATATTACACTATTTACCAACAAGAGACTATGGTTTCCATAATTCAATTTACTCAATGAGAACTAAATGAATGTCAGAATCATATTACTGTTTTTGTTTTGAAAAGAAGGTTCCAAATATTAAAATATTTTCAATCAAACTGGGGACATGGCCAATTAATTAAGTAAAATCCTATCACTGGGCCCCTCACACTGTGCAACAGAAGAGTTCCACCAAATCTTAAATGTATTTCTAGAAATCACTTTACATATTTATAAAAAAGTCCTGCCTTTTTTCAGAAAATCTTTTCTTCCATAATAAGAATATTTCTTTGTTAAGGCAAATGATTGTTCACACATCCAGTTTATCAATTTTGTAAGTTTCAGGTATTGTCTAATCAGCTTTTTAAAAAGAAAACAACAAAAATGATGTGACTATAAAAATGGGACTGATTTTCACAATCTGCAGTCAGAAGTCAGTTTCGCAGTTCAACACAAACAATACAAAGTGTGGTTTTAAGTGCTACAGACAATCAGAACAATTTAAATTAAGTCAAGAAATAACCATATCAGTTGATTTGAACTGACTATGAAGGAAATTTTAGATAGGAATTGACAAGAGAGGAAGGAATCACCTAAGAGAGATAGGAGAAATATGTTCAAAGGTACAGCAAGAGAACAGCTGGAGTACCTTGAAGTTTAGGGAATTTAAACAGATTTTATAAAATGTGGGGAAAAGAAGCAATTACAAGCTTTTGACAGTGGAGTAACTTGAGGAAATTGGTATCTGAGGACATTTCAACAACGGTTTCTCTGTACAGAATCAGTCACAAGCTATAGGATAAAGGAAATAAAACAACATTTTCATAAAAGCAATCTCATATTTTAGGACTATTAGTCACATTTTATTGATCATCTACTTAGGACTGGTATAATTTGATGTGTAAATATTCAAATAAGAAAATAAGGAAAATATTTTAATAGATTATTATGGTTAATTCATATATAGCACAATATCTTTAAGAAATCCTAATTCCAGGAAAATAATGGCAAGGAGATAGGGTCGCAAATAAGAAAAGTATCTAAGGGAAAGTATCAAAAACTAAAATGAAAGTTAAAAGGTTACCTGTACTTATCCACAAAGATGAATGAATGGTAACAGAAAATGACTTTCCATACTTCAAAATATGCTGCTCCAAAATTTTAAATAAAAAACAACCCAAAGTAAACTCCCCAACAAAACAGTAACAATTACTCACCATATTGTTAACATTCTTTAAGATAGTAGTGAGGCCGCTTATAACCAAAGAAAACTTGTATTTGGAAATATTGATAAGACATTCCTTGTTGTGTTCTGTACTGACTTTGGTATGTGTGTTCTGCTGTCCTGTTTTTATTGGAAGCTAAAAAAAAAAAAAAAAAAAAAAGAACGACAAAAAAATGTTAGTTTACACTTGAAAATGACTAAAAAGAACCCTACTCCTCATTGAAATATCATGAGATTTTAGGAAAATTTTATCAACCAGTTACCTGTACTAGTATCTCAAGCTCCAGTTTTTTATATATAATAGCATTTACAGCAAATCTAAAATTCTTTGGAAATTTCAATTTTTGCAGCTCTTTCTGGAAGTCATAAATCTCTATCTACAAAATTAAACCCTTACCCAGCTCTATGTACGAATGATGACTCATAGAAAGTTATAGAGCTATTTCCTTGTAGCTAAAAATCATTTTAGAGAATGTCTCTGCAATAAAATGCACAAAGCCCTTTGTCCCTTATGCATTGAACTCAAGCATTAACAGACCAACAGACCCCCCCCAAAAAAAATTCTATGCCCCATATGTCTAGTCAATAATGGCAAATAACTGCAGATTGTTCAAAAATGAGAACAAGCTGTATAATCTGGAATAAACAGATTAAGACTGATTTGGGTAAGATAACCACTCTGAGGTACACAGTTGAGGGAATTGGCACAACAGACAGCTAAATCTCATGGAAAAAATATATCTTTAGGGAACTACATTTACATTTATCGGAGAATGAGTTAAGTTGAATTATCAAGAAGTTCATGCATACTCTGTTCAAGAGTAATATTCTGTACTGAAAGTACCATGAACACACTTATGGTTTAAATATTGGACCCTGCTAATGCTAACTGAGAACACTGGTGAGGTTCCTCTGTGAAAAAACGAAACTCAGTCCAGCTTTCTCATTCTAAATGGTGTAACTAAAGGTAAAAAGGGACTGAGTAGCATACCCAAGTTTGCTTAGTCAGTTAATAATAGGTGACTAATTCAGTAATAAAGAAATATTAAATAAACAAGAGAAAGCACTTTTAGGTTTTGAAGGAGAGGGTAGAACAGAAGCTACAGAATTATATAATGTTAATTATAAAGATTATGAAGGGGAAAAAATCTGAAAGATAAAAAGGGGGGGATTTTAGAAGGCAATGTTTGTAATGCCTTCAGAATCCCCCCACATCTCTCTGTGATGGTTACTTTTATGTTACTTTCATTGGATCACAAGGTACACAGGTATTTGGCTAAACACAATTTCCAAGAATGTCTCTGAGGATGTTTCTGGATCAAATTAGCATTTGAACAGATGCACACAGTAAGGCAGTTTGTCCCCACCCCCATGTGGGTGGGCATCATCGAATTCACTGAGGGCCTGAATAGAACAAAAAGGCACATAGGAAGGAAGCATTAGCCCCTTCCACCTGACTATTTGAACTGTGACACTGACATTCTCCTGCCCTGGACAATCCTGAGTGGAATCTACACAGTCAGCTTCCCAGGCTCAGGATGATTCAGATCACCAGCTTTCCTGGGTCTCCAGCTTGCAAATGGCAGACTGTGGGATTTCTCGGCTTCCATAATAATGACAGCTAATTCCTTATAATAAATCTCTCCATAAACATACACACACATACACATACATCCTATTATACAGCAAAAGGGACTGCATAGGTGCAATTAAAGTCCCTAATCAGTCAGTTGATTTCACTTAATCAAAAGGAAGATTATCTTGAATGAGCCTGTCCTAACTAGCTGAGCCACGAGAGATTTAGGGCAACAAAAATGCTTTCTGCTGGCCTTGAAGAAGCAAACTACCTTACTGTGGGGAAGGCCACATGGCAGGAAACAGCAAGTGGCCTCTATGAGCTGAGGGCCTCAGTTCTACAACAATGAGATCCTAAATTCTACCAACAAGTGAGCTTGGGAGGACCACAAACTTCAGATAAACTCACAGCCCCAACCAATACCTTGAGTTCAGCCTGGTAAGAGCCTTGAGCAGTTAACCAATGCCCAGATCCCTGACCCACAAAAACTGTGAGATAGCAGGTTTGTGGTTTCTGTAAGCCATTATGTTTACAGTAGTTTGTTACAGGCAATAGAATACTAATACAACAACCAAATCTGTATCTTCGAATGCGTCACCCAATGCCTAGCTGGTATCTCCACATGGGTATCTTACAGGCACTTCAAACTCAGTGTTCCTAAAATTTGATTTATAATCTTCCTACCACGTTTCCTCTTTTAGTAAACAGTACTATGAGCCATCCAGTTTCCCACTTCCTTTATTCCCTTCCTTTTATCCCTTTTAGTCAGTGAGGCATATTAAAAATGAGACAACTGAGCATGTACAACTCAGCCCTACCATTCTTTGCTGGGGAACAGGCTTGCGACAGAGTACGAGAACTCTCCTCTATGTCAACGCGGCAAGAGTTGATCAGCTGCCCAGCACTGCAGAAGAGAGTGACCAACACAGCCTGGGACTGGACAGGCAAGTCTACTATTTCTGAGATGTAGTTATAGGCCCATTTGGGTCTCCAATATCATAGTGATCATTATAAATTTTATTTATTTATTTCATATGTGTTTTGGCCTCCATATTTACTCTTTTATTCCTCAACTTATTCAGAAGCCAGGCAGGGCAGAAAGGTGTGTTCGGGCTCCCCAGGCTCCCATAAACACCACCAAAATCTATGTAGAGGTAGGTAGTAAGTGACCAAGGTTTTATCAGATAAGGTAGTCAGGAAACGTTTTCTGGAGATGTAACACTGAGGAGAGACCTAAGTAAAGTTAAGAGAATGGGAAGACCCATATAAAGATCTTAAGAAGGGCGAGTACTCATGGCAGAAGAAGCAGGTATAACAGATCTGATGTTGGAATGAGTGTGGCATACAAGGTCTGTCCAGCAAAAGTCCAGCCATTGTTAATATAACGAGAATGGTTTGCGCAACACCCATGTAACCTGGAAGTCAAGGAGGGTGGACTGTAATGCGCATGCATGAACAATGACTTCACTGTACTAGTCAGTGCGGGCAGTAGACACCACTGAGTCAGCATGTGTACTGTGTGGCTATCACACTCAAAATGAACAATGAATCTGCATCAAATTTTGCATTAAGTTTGAACATTCCTCCACAGAAACTATTAGGATGATTCGGGAAGCCAGAGCTATGGGTAACTGGTGGTTGGCAGCTTCATCACGACAATATGCCTGCTCATGTATCACATCTCATGTAGTTTTTTGGCAAAACATCAAATCACCCAGGTGACTCAGCCCCACTACAGCCCAGATGTGGTGACCTGTGTCTTCTGGTTTTTCCCAAAACTAAAATGACCTCTGAAAGGGAAAAGATTTCAGACCATTGACAAGATTCAAGAAAATACGACGGGGCAGCTGACAGTGACTAGGAGAACTGTGTGAGGTTCCAAGGTTCCTACTTTGAAGGGGACTGAGGTGTCACTGTCCTATGTACAATGTTTCTTGTATATTGTATCTTCTCCAATAAACATCTCTATTTTTCCAATTACATGGCTGGATGCCTTCTGGACAGACCTCATGTACAAAGCCTAGCAAAGAGGTCATTGTGGCTAAACCAAAGAGAACAAAAGAAGAAAACATAGACGACCAGGTCAGAGAGAAAAGCAGGTGTGGGTCAGGTCATGGAAAGCTTTATGGCCCATTTTAAGAGGTTTGAATATATTCTGAGTTTGATGATGTGGCTGGTTATATTTTCCAAATATGTTCACAGTATCTCCCATCCCTCATGCTCTCCAGCAATAAAGACCTTGCCATTCCCGCATCAAGAAGTCAAGTCTATTTTTCCAATTTTTTGTACCTAGGCAGGTCTTGTGACTGTTCTGACCAATAAAATATGTCAGAGGAGACAGT